>JAAXNX010000369.1:0-27721 GCA_036491905.1 Folsomia manolachei
AGTGAGAGGGGGTGAGAAGGGGTTGTGAGAGGTTTAAAGGGTTAAGTGACAAGGACAGAAGGCTAAAAAGCATCACCAAACAAACTGGCTCGGGCTATATCAGGCTGTACTGGAGGTTTTTATCCTTCTTACTCGCTGAAATGAGCCCAACTGACTTTACTACCGAGCTTAGTACAGGGTGGAAGAAACTTTCTTTCTTTTTTGAATCACCACTTGCCAAACTAAACTGGGCCAATAAACAGAACAGTTACATTTTCCACCGCAGTTACTGCAAACTTCATTACTAATACGTTCGAGTTGATGGTTGGATGCCTGGTAGGTGAAGGTGATAAAGCAAATGGTTAACTTTGACATGACTTTCTCCCGACCAGCCAGAATTATCTGACTGTTTTGTTAAAGTCAACTGAACAATGTATCAGAAAAAAGTTTAAATCTCATTACACTTTATCTAATAATGAACAAATGGGTAAATAAATGGATAATATCCTTTTTCCTCTTTTTTGCTTACTTTAACCGGTTTTAAAAGTTTTAAGAATTTGCTTCCCCTTTGGTTTGTCAAGAACTAAAGGACTTGCCGAACAACTTTCTTTCCAATCCCCATTTGTAGTTTACTAATTAGTTTACACTTTTATTCCGAGGTTAATGCAATCAAATATCAATTAGTAGCAGAACCAACAACTGTGAACAATAGGAAAATGTATTTAGCTAAACAAGAAAAATTCAGAGCATGAAATTGTGACGCAGTTTTGGAATGGAAACAAACTTTTTCTTGGAATTGGTCCGTTGAAATGTTCCAGTGTTAGTTATGCAAAGTAATTTACTTTTTCACCCAGTTCATTAATGCTGTTGCAAATTAGAAATTGCAGTTCGAGTAAACTAAGCTGAATTGAAATTGAATTGAACAAATGTGAGAACGGTGAATTAACTCATGGTGTGGCATACTGACAAAACAACTTCAGACCAAGCTAGGTTAGTGGCGTACCTTTCACTGTATGATACATTGAATAGGAAACTGGGGAACAATGCCAAGCAGGGAGGGCATTTGAATTAAAACGTAGGAATTAATTGATGAATTAATTAATTAAGCTGGGCAGGAGGTGCAATGGAATAAACATTATGTGACCAACATCTGGCAACCTCGTTTTATTTGATCAGGTTACAAATCTGAAACTATTGTGCAAAACTAATGCATTTATTTGGGTAGGACACAGACCAAGAAATTATGGGGACCTTAAATTTGCTCGGCTTGCACGTATCGAAGAAAAATTTTGTTATTTTTAGAATGTTAAACAAGTTTCCATACTAAAAAAGTAATAAAAAATCAAATTCTAAAAAAGCCGTGTAACCCTTCCAAGGCATTTGTACAAGGTGAAAAATCAAGAGAAAAAGACAGCCATGGGGGATAATCTGTATCAATTTAGAAGCCATTAGCTGAGTTCCTGGATTTTTATCCAGTGCCATTTATTCTCATTAGTAGAAAAAATTTCCCATATTCTCCCTCGCCATTCATGATATTTGAATCATGCCGTGAACTCCATTATCCAGCCAACTGAGATCGTACTCACTTAAGTAAAAAATGATCCTAAACACATAAAATGAGCACGTTCCCACTATCTCACACACACATCATAATGATTGCAACATTTAAGCTAAAGTGCTGTCTCCCAATTATTGTATTAAGTTATGGATGATTACTGCATGTGTGCAAACTGCAAACCAAGTAGACATTGAATGGGTAAAGTTGCTAATGTGAAAATGGAAATTAAAATTGATGTCGCCTCTAGCCTTTCACAGGATAAATTATTCGCAACCAATCCATATTCCCAGTATGGGTGCACCTTCTCACTTTCATGGGAATATCATGTAACTGGATTAAAATCAAATTTTAATTCCATTTCATAATCAGAAAAGGCATAAAATCTTCTTATTCCTAATGTAAAATGTTTTTTACTAGCGACCAGCCAATCCTTCCTATGAGCCACGGTAAATGTTCAAGTGTCCCATTTCTCATTTCCTCCATTAACTCTCAAACATTGCACCAAGAGTGTACTGGGTTGCCTTTATTCGCAAAATGTGTTGGGTGCAGCCAGTGGAAATAAAATTGAACTAATTAATACGCATTTTATGGGTTCGTACTAAAAGTTACCAATGCGATGAGATGTGACAGCACGGACACGGAAATGAAATAAAAAAGAAAACAATGCAGTAAACGATAAACTGGGGGTCATAAAATCGTCCTCATTTTGCCACTAACCTGGTACCTCGTGTTGAATGGTTCACGACCAACCAACTTTTTTTATTTGCTGCAAAAAAAAGCCTAGGAGCTTCTCTAATTTTCTTTCGCAACATTGTGGCTACGTTTGGAAGAATAAGTTGGTACAGTGCAGAAATGATTCGATTAGTCCAGGTTTAGAAAGTCAAATGCACCAGAGTATTTTGTAATTATTACTGCTTGTGATAAGTTAAAAGGCTAAGAGTTAAACAAATTATGTTCCAAAAGAACAAACTTTCGCAGGGTTTGGCACAAAGCTGAAAGTCTGTTTTTCCTTGCCCGACGTTGAAATAAAGTTTTTTGGGAGTGATGATTTTGTTACACAAGGATAATGCAATCTACTGTTTCCTGCTACCGAAATTTCTATTTGTTGACCAAACTGGATAAGATTGACTTACATTGTTCAGTAACCTATTTTTATTTCGATATTATTGTTCAAAACCAAGTTCACTTTTTCTGCATATATTTAGAACTGGGTTAGCTGTTGGCATAAAAAATTTAAGCATAAAACAGTAAGTAGATTTTCTGAGTTTTGCTCTATCATTGGAAAAAGTCGTAAATTTCCCGTAAAATATTCATTATTCATAAAAATTCACGAAGAACACTTAGTTTTCTCACCATTTCACTAATTCATGTTCATACTTCTTCTTGGAATGGTGTAAGTTTATGTGCTCGTAGCCAAGTCGCTCTGTTCAGCATGGCATTACAAATTACATTCCAAATTACACAAGAAATACCTGGATTCACATCCACTTTTTAGTCACAACAGCTAAGTTCTAAGTTAGTTCTAAGTTAGTCAGAGGATACAACATTATTACATGACCAGTTTTAGAGGGATGAAGAAGATGATGAAGGAGGTAGTGAATTTTGCCTGGGTACTTGGCTCGTACATAAAATGCAGGTTGTCTTTCTCCAGTGCATAAATCATCCAGAAATTACCCTCACTTACTTTCACTTACGGTGTCTCCAGGGGCCTTCCAAACAAATTCCCCTACGAGAATTATTCCACTTATCTAACTCATCTCAATTACCTCATGCATACTATCATATGTGCAGCCAGAGTTGTTTGTTGGTTGGTTGGTATATTGTGTGACTTTCTATTGGCTTCTTGGCTCGGCTTATTAGCTAAATGGTGAGGATAAATGCTAATGGATCTGCTGTTACCGGTGTAAGGCAAGTATGGTGAAACCGAGCTGCGCTAACGAGGGTTCAGTTAGAAGAGCTCAACCGTATTTTATTTTTATTTGGCTCCATTAACTGTGAACCATTTACTTAAACAAGGAGTGTTGAAAGAAAGCACGATTGCAATTTGGCGTAAGGGTAAATAATTTACACCACGCTAAAAATGTTGAGGCTGTATGGGATTCATTAAAAATTATACAAGTTTGTACTTATAATCGAATAGGGTCAATACTACAGTTTTATTTCATATACAGGTTCCGAAGTAATTGTAAAAGTTTTGATATTATTCACAAAATTTAGGAAAACTGCTCGTCTTTTTATTTTGCATAATTTGGAAGCAGGTTGAAACAAACATGTCCATTTGGCAAGGTATTAGGAATTAAAAGTCGTCCAATAAATCTACAAGTTTTTTAGGGCGAAAGGACACTGCTCGTGTTTGGTTAGTAGTAAACTTATCTCCGATGGAGTAGTTCATGAACTTCTGTCTTACCAAATTATATCCATTCCATCGTTATCGGACTAAAAATTGAGCAACTGCCATCACTAACTTTCCCAGTCTATAATGTAGTCGCCCTACGACAACGACTTTAGTCTCTTTCAAGTCAACTTCCTGCCTTCATCCCGACCACTGCCATGACCAGACGGATGACACGGAAGCAGAGAACTATTCCGTTTAACCACACTGACACCACCATTCCCACCACAACCAACAAGGCTTGCCATGCATGAATGTACCAAGCAGTGCATGTAGTATAATAAACTAAGCTCTTCAGTTTAGTTAAAAAGTAAAGTTTTGGCTCGCTGTTACTTTGGATTTGGATAGGAAGCTCCATTCCATCTATTTCATAAGTTCATACAACAGCTCAAGTCAAGCTTACTTATTTATTCAAGTCCTGCAAGGATATCTTTGCGCCATATTTGTGCTTGTGCATAGTTTTTAGAGAAAGTAATGAAAGTGCAATTTGTATTTTGTGGCATGTTCCTTTCTTCCTTCTCCATTCAAGTCATGCGTCTACAATATGCATTAAATGTTTTATGTTTTATGCAGTAATGTAACATGTTTTTACAAGTGGTTAACATTTTTCTCCCTCCCTGCGTGCCTCAACGACACACACATGAGTCAGATATTCAGAAATGTTTGTATGTACATATGTGGCAGCAGGTGTAACGAAACAAAACAGCCGACGGCAACTATGTACATGCAATACAACTACTTTCTCCGTCTTTTGTGGTGTAGGAGGGGAAACCAAAATTTGCATAATTTATTAATTGTATGGAATCATGTCACGACGTAAAAGAACCAAGATGTTAAAATACATGAATTGACTTGTGGTTATCGATAGAAGTAAGATGAAAACAAAATTAAATGCATGTAATACAAACTGTAACTGTAAGGCGATTTGTACTCATATACTTCACTCGTCTTGTCAAATACGACCCAGAAGAACATATTCATACGCAATACATAACTATAAGGATTTCGTTATATAAGTACTGAGGACTCGTGTAAAAAAATACCTCAGCAGTAAGTTGAGTAGCAGGATGGATGGCCTTATAAATAAAGGAATCCATTTGCAAAATTAGGCAACGAGATGCAGTCAGTCAAGCAAGAGTTGGATAATTCGGTACAACAAAACAGCCGGAGCAGTAGCAGACACACGGTACAGAATTGCCTCGGTTCGTTTATTTAGGTAAAACTGTTTCTCCATGTTTGAGAAACTAAGGCAAATAAGAGTCATCCATGAGAGAAAGAGGAATGTGCATGCTGAGAAAGCATATATACATAAGTGGGTCTGTGCCCTGCCATGTCATGCCATGCAAACAGCATAGCTTAGCTAGAGTCTCTTCCTTGAAGAGACTGTTTTTCATCTGGTAACTTATGCAAGTAGGTAAGAAAGATACTAAGAGAGCAAGAAAGTAAAAGTAAACCACGAAAAGAAGGACAGAAAATTGGCAAAAAGTTTGCATCTCAACTCGACGCGAACTACTTTCACATAAAACTGAATAGTGACTAACTAACCACACCATCCGAGAGGGAATTGACTACTACTAAACTGCTTCGAACTCTAAAAACAGTCCTTTCCCCACAGCTACCTTGTATCCAACTGATCAAAAAACCAGTTGGAATATACATCTTCGTCATTTCCATCCCATACATTTGTGGAGTATGAATAAGTATCAACAACCACTAGTATCTAAATCTACCTAGCTAACCACATGCAGGATGTCTTTGATAGTATTCGAGAATGATGAGATGGGAGTATTGAGTGGGTTAGAAAAGAAAACCAAAGATCAGATCAAGAGTTGGGCTGGGTACATACAGGAACTGAATCAGGAGAAATTGGTATTCTGAAGACGCACTTGAAGAGTAAAAAGTTTAAAGGAAAATCTCTTAAAGGGTTAACTTAAATAAAGCTTTGTTGAACAAGAAACTTTATCAAATTTCAAAGAAAGAAAAACAGGAGCCGAGCCAATCTCAGACTGACAAGAGATACATGCATTCAATACAGCGACGGAGGAAAGATGCGTCAGAAAGACATTTATTAACTATCTTGGGATGGAAGATCTATGAAATAGCAGGAACTGGCAGTAAGTAAAGTGGTGATAATAATATCGCCCTATTGGCAATAGGAGAAAGTGGAGGCCTCTTTATACGAGTACCCGTTATGCCTCAGGCGAATGCATCAATTTCTTGAGAACTTCTTGGCAGTAATAAATCATCTCGACGACTTGGTGGGGAATGAGACTGTCTCTCTTTAAAAGAGAGATGGAAATGAAGCTGTTTCGTCGATTACTGTACCAATTTACTGGAGAAGGTTTAAACGTTGGTATTTATTTATGACGTCGGTCCTCACATGTGGGCTACTGTGTACGTCGATAGAACTCGACACTAATCTTTGTGAACTTGTCCAGTTTACCTTTGGATTCTCTGTATAATAATGTAAATACGGTATTTTCTCGCCAGGCGCAAGTTTCACTTTTCGGACATGCCGGCAGTCAAACTGTTTACTTATTGTAGTGATTTCAAAATTTACATCCAAAAAGGTTGAAGATTGTACGTTAAAAAGTAAAATTTGTTGAGAGAAACCAATTCCATTGAAGAAGTGAAGGAAAACGTGTTTTAATAAAACATAGCTGGTCCTGAAGAACTTTTCAAACTAATTTTGCATACCGCCTGGTTAGACTTGTGGTGGTCAATTTCATTCAGTCAACAATTCAACCAGCTTAATCGATACTCTTTTCACTACTTAGCTCCACCTTGTTGACTTTTACTTTTTGTCAAACGGCATGAATCTCAATCATTATCTACTCAATATGTATTCCGATTGTGGATGAAGTAGTTTTTGATAGACACAACTATCTGCATTCCAAATCAAATGGAAAGACTTTCCGTTAATGTACCCATACTTCTCATTTCTGTGATCAATATATTTTCTTCTTATAGAAAACACTGGGTGAAATTTTCCCATTCACATGAATAAACTACCATTTACATTCAGAATTGAGAGAAACATTAATTAAACACTGCATAGTTACAAACCCAATAGCAAAAAACCTATCATAAATACATGTCACAATCCTCTTCGCCGAATGCAAAAAGTTAGGCAAAAGTGTGAACCTGATTTGTATTAAGTACATATGAATATTTACTAAAACATGAGCAATATTTCAGCAAATATTTACGAAAGGTTTCTTGGTACAGACTCGTACAAAAAATCAATTCCACTGCGTGTGAAAAAGTAAAATGTACATAATTTTCAGTATTTGGTGTCATTTACAAGAACATAGACAAATACTTTCAATAATATTTCCCACCTGGATTTATGTATTTCACCTTTATGCTAACAGTTCATACTTGATTTTTTTCACTCATTTGAGATCGTTAGACAAACAACGCCTGCCAGAGTGACAACATTTGGTTTCATGGAATTTGTGTGTGGTTCGTCCTATGTCTATATATTTCATACTATTCAATTCAGGTGGTTATGCCGAATTTGTAAAGTTTTTTGGGCAATAGAGAATTAGGACTCCCAATTTAGGAGAATGGGCAGTAGTGAGGAAAATGTGTGTGACGGACAATTGGAAAGGAGTCAAGTTGGATTGGTTGGGCTGGGTGAGGTTGGAAAAGTGGACGTGAGTTGGTTGAGAATTGAGGAATCAGCGTGAGCTCCGTTTCAACATTTGGTCCACACACACTGGTTCCTTTCAGGGTTTTCTATTGCCTCCCGTCTTTGAGTAAACGATCCAACTTTCACTTCAATTGCACACTACACGGATTTTATATTATCAAACCAACTGGATTTTGTTTAGTTGGTAGAAGAGAAGGCAGGCAAATACACACATGTCGGTAGCAGCAGTAGCAGGGTTAACAGAATGGAAGATAATGTGTGTGACGGACAATTGGAAAGGAGTCAAGTTGGATTGGTTGGGCTGGGTGAGGTTGGAAGAGTGGACGTGAGTTGGTTGAGAATTGAGGAATCAGCTCCGTTTCAACATTTGGTCCACACACACACACTGGTTCCTTTCAGGGTTTCTATTGCCTCCCGTCTTTGAGTAAACGATCCAACTTTCACTTCAATTGCACACTACACGGATTTCATATTATCAAACCAACTGGATTTTGTTTAGTTGGTAGAAGAGAAGGCAGGCAAATACACACATGTCGGTAGCAGCAGTAGCAGGGTTAACAGAATGGAAGATATCAAATATCCATGTATGCACATATTATGAATGATATGGATACTGTAGACTGGCGAAGACAGAGTAGGAGGATCACCCTTTTGGTTTTGATGACCGCATTGGCCAGTTTTTTGATCGAACGTGCTAGAATACACTTTAAGAATAATTATTGTGGTTATGCATAGTGAAAGTTGTTCGTAAGGAAATATTTAAAAAAAGTTCGACAAATGAATCTGAATATCAGGAGGAAATTCTTTCTCTTTTCAAAATCCTATGCTCATTTTACATGCATTGTTTCATTTATGGCAAAAAGTAATTCAATCAAAGACTGATATTTTAAATGAATTGATTCAATCCATACATTCAACATTGTAAAAGCATATGAAGAAAGTTTTGAAAATATACATTTATAGTATTTTACTCTATTGCAAGTGTAGGGGGAAAGTATTTGTATTTTACGAACAAGAGGCTGGAACTCAGAAAACTTTCTTCATACTTCTCAGTTTTGACTTTGTTCGACAGGTTTATTTTGATTTTTACTTATACCAATCTTATACACTCCATCCGACCAACTTACTGTACAATTGATACATTGATTTCTTCAATCTCTCGCCCGAATCAGCAACCATCACACCCTTCTTTCCATCACTAAACTTTAAGAACAGGATTGTAAATCAGTTTTCCACCTGCCAGAGAATACCTCTCAACATTTTTCTGCCTATATTCTACTTTCATAGATTTTCTACTGTTTTCTTCCAAGTACAGAAGAACTTGACGTGTGATTGGATGTCGGAGTTTTGGTTGATACGTTCAAACTTTTTTGACGATTTGCGATGTGTTTATTTTTCAGAGTGAAACGTCGTGGTTTGGTTAGTTTGAAGAAGAGAAAGTTTGGAGTTTTGTTTCAATTTCTTTTCCCATCTGACACACTTCTCTCACACACTCTCTCAGTTTCAGGGAAAGATGAAAATATCAAACTGGAAGCGTGGGACAACTGCCCACTTTTGATTGTTATCTGCCATTTTCCAATTTGATGCTAAGGTAGTTATCGACATTGACATGCCTCATACTCTCACAGAATAACTTTCTCATCGTGGTTTTTGCTTTTCTTTGGTTTGGCATTTCCAAGAACCTTTCTTACTTCTTTTTGCTCAATGAAAATGGCGGAAGTTTGTAACGACTAGTTCGGTGAGATGGTGAAGGCAATAACGGGGTTTGTGTTTGTTTCGACACGGAAAATGAAGGATAAAGGAAGTGGGCCGGGTTGCAAGTGATCATACCACACTAACCACACAATGCAAGAAAGAAATGCCCGGATGTGAAATGGTATAAAAATAAGCATAAAATAGATATCATAATAAAATATATGGTGTGTGATAGAGGGAAATAAAATAAGAAAATAGAGCAAATTGTACAGTTTCCTTCAACTATGTGTAAACCAACAATTGACAATAGAGACACAAATAGGATGGAGAATGTGGTAACGTGGAAGACGGACAGACTGCAAAAGGTAGCAGAAGGGAAATAAAGAAGAATTTATCCAAAAGAGAAAGTGTGGACTTTTTCTGCTCTTGTTTGTATCCTGCACTTTTTCTTCAGATGCGAGATTTTTTAGGATGGGATGTTTTGTTGCAGGTGGGTTTTATGCCTCAGAATTCTCACAACCTCCCAATAAATTACTTGAAAAGAAACGGCAAAACAGGAAGTGTTGTGTGGATGGATAGATGGCTGGATAGATCGACCCCGACCTGAGGAACGCCTTGACAGCTCTTCAACTTTTTTCTCACCACAAACAGGCAAACGAACGACAAGGACATTTATACACGTGAAATTGGTCCACATTTTGAAAACAAGCGGATGCTGGTTGAATTTTATTTGTTCAACACAAAGAGAAAGCCAATAAACATATGCATTAATTGCACTCATTTTTCAAATATTGTCGACATATTCAAATACTATACCACAATGTGATAAGCATCAATAACTATAACAATGGCACTGACTAGTTTCAGTAAACTTTCACAAAAGAATTATTCCCCACTGTTACAGGCATTAAACCGGGATTGATACCTCGCAGTTATCTTTATTGTCGGTAAGTGGTACGATTTTTGGCCCCAGTTACGCTAGCTTATCGTCCATTTACCCATGTCGTTATTGAAGCTTGTTTCTGTTATGAAATGTATCTTTACTGTTACGTATCCTTGTAGTGAGAGACGGAGAGGTCCGTATGGACAGTTGATGTGAGTGGCGTAGGAGCAGTTTTGACTTGAGATAGTGTCGCCTTGGGATTCATTTGATTAGTTTTTATCCGGTTCTCCTCCTTGTCTCTCCAGGAAGTGAATGCAACTGACAGCTACCAAGCAAGCCCTTGCCAACGGCTCTCTTTAATAACTTGTAGTCCCTATTGGCTCTTTCTCTTTCCAAATTTCTCCAAACCGAACCAAACCTAACTACCCAACTTAACTTGGTCGCTTCCTATATATGTGTCCTTACTTATTTGGTTTGGATACGATGCAAGCAATCCACTGCAATAATGATGTTGTGCTTTTTCTATGAGATGGGATGGCCGACAACTTTCATCGCTTCGGGTTTATTCCCAATCCCAACAAACTTCGAACTAATACATCGAGATCGCGCCAAGAACATTCGCCATGTAGTCAGTCCCCTGATGCCGCTGCTACAATTTATTTGAAAATTGTGTAGACCCAACTACCAACAAAATCAATGCAACGAAATCATTTTATTAGTAATTGCTCATTTCCCTTACTTTCCATCTTAATTTCCTTTCCCAATTAATAAAGTCATTTTATGCGGATAGTTACCAAGTTCAAGTTTCATTAGGATTAGGATTTGAATTTGTGGTGGTCCATCTTTGTTTATCCTATGTTTAAGGGTATGTTTGTCATAACTTAGTTCAGAGAGCTATAAGAAGTTAAGATGGAGAAGTAAATTAGCACCTTCTAGTCCTGTAAATCTGTCCAGAGAGCTGACAGTGAAGGATCATCTCCACAGCCTTTAAGCTCATCAATCCAACAAAACAAGTAAAGTTGGAGTGGTAGTGACTGAGTGAGCCAGTTGGTAAGTTGGAGTGGATAAGGAAAGGCAGAACAATAGGGAAGAACACTAACGAAATGAGTGAAACAAGAACCACAGCGAAATGACAAAATGGATGGGGTCACAGGTGGCTTGGGCAAGAAAGATCTGTCCCAGGAAGTTGGATTTGGATTGGTCTCACCAACCAGTTCAATCTCATTGTCTTTTTCTTTATTCGTCTCCTTTCACGGTGGTGGGATGTGAAATGGATGGGTTGGGCTATGTGGCACTTTGGTCATGTTATAAGAAAATAAGATACTTTCTTATGGTGTGCAACACAGGGAATACGTATATATATATATGGAATGAAGGTGTTACGACATTTTCACAACAGCTCAGTTTTACCCCTGCCAATCCTCTGTCTTTTCTTTTTCGTTCCCGTACTACTACCTGAACAACAGTATCCTCAAACTATGCATTCCTCAAACTATGCATTTTTAACCTGGGGGAAGTAGCGAAAGTAAAATTTATACCGTAATCCCCAACAATTAATGTTTGGTCAAGCATACGAGATCAGTTATGTTTGCAGCCACACTTACTTGTGCCTTGTGTGATGGATTTTAAAGCTTTTACGGTTGAGTAAATTAATTGGTTAAATCAACATTTCGTTCTGGGCCGTCTATTCCCTAGTTGTACCACTGCCATCCTACCACTACCACGATGGCTAATAAGCAAGTCATGGCAAATGAAACAGTTCTCTTGTCTATCTATCTGCGGTTAGTTAAGTGAAGTTACGGATCGTTGAGTTCATGATGAGGCAAAAGTTATATCTACAGACTAAATAGGTGTAGTTAACGGCTAGGCTGTGGTCCCTACAGAGCAAAGTTTAGTATAGACCCGAGTGAGATTTTAATGACTGATTCGTAAACTAATTTTGATTGAGATGTGCAACTTTGCTCGCACGGACGACCACCCAACTGAAATTGGATTGCTTCCTCATCCTCGCAGCTCATCATTCCATTTCGATTTGCATTCAGATTCAGATTAAAATCACAACGGGAGCTGTCCAAAACGGAAGATTCGATTCCGGTGGAATTAACGAAATGAGAATGGAATGAACTTTCACTCTTTCATTTGGAAATTAATGGACAAAACAAATCAGGCTGGGTCGATTAAGAGGCAGTCATTCCGTCATTATTTTACTTTGAGGCTAATGCTTTGTATTCGGGTCAGCTTTGGCATTTGTTTAATAAAATAGAAATGATCCAGTGCTGCTTTTGCATTGCGTCCCATACAATAATTGGACTGCAGCCAACTCCAAATCGGACAAATTGCATTATGTTCTATATTTTGACATGAAGTTGTATTCAATACATAATCATGATCATTGTTTGATTTTTTTTTATTTTCATCATAATTGATAATGAACGAAACACAATTTATGAAAAAATTTTAATAATCAAAACTTGCTTAAATATCTGGCATAATAAATTCGCGACGTACAAGTCACAAGAAAAACTCTGTCACGTGATAACTCCATGTACGTTGCCGCATTCTACTGATAGATATGCCTACGTCGTGCAAGGAGAAAGGGAGATTCAGAGACAAAGAGGCTTGAGCTCAGCCTCAACAAGGCAATTCTAAAGATAATCAGCAAGTAAATAGAGAAGGGAATTTGTATGGAATTTAAATTTTGCCATTTGTATTTGCTTATTTGAGTCAAGGAAAGGTTGGTTGATACAGCAAGGTGATGAGGAAGCAAGGAGAGAAGAAAAGGAAGGAAGGAAAAGGGAAGGTGATCAAATGTCGGAAGTCGATTGTTCGATTCAAATGCGTCCCGTCGTCTCCTCAGATGAGGAAGGAACCCGTCCCCAGAGACTTCACTCACATACATGACGATTGGACCTGAGACTGAGAGACATGACATGGGATACGATGAGCGGAGTGTAGGGTAAGAAAAGAAAAAGACAGGCAAGGGAACAGATAGAGTCAACTCAAGACGAAAAGGGAAATGACGAGGTCGAATCCAGAAGGAACAGATTCATTCAGCAGTTCACCTGATTCAATATTCAATTCAAATTTCTAAATCTAAAATCCCACCTTATGGTCCTTCTCAGTACCCTCTAAATTCCATCTTGGAGCAGACTGTCAATTGGGTCTTTTAGATATCAGGTAGAAACAGCATAACTTTCACCGCTCCTCAAGAATTGACGGGAGAAAAGTTGAATTGAGAATATTTCACAAAAAGCGTGCAAGCATTTTAAATCTTTCAATCAAAAATGTGGATGGATGATGGAATACATATCTGACTGGAAGAAAGTATTGCAAATAAATTTTGAGCCAGAGTTTACAACATGGGAAAAATCCTTACTGCCTTGTCATTCTGGGTTGGTTCTTTTCCTGGTCAACATTAAGTTGGGACGATTTTCTCCATTTAACCCACTTGGGGAATTCAGCACGTCGGTGGAAACTTGGTTGGAGTTTGACTTGGAGGATGATTGGCTGCCTGCTTTCTCCTGTCAACTTTTAGCAAGAGGAATGCCTCTCATAAATTTATATTCTGCACAGAACTCACGCAAGAAATTACAAGAACTGACTGTCTTCCCAAGACTTGATTCTCTTGTCTTGGCTTTTGTCAACTGAGCTTATTCCTTCTTGATTTAAAGCTCCGTCGTGTTTCTTCCATTGTCAACCTTCAATACAGCATAATACTAAATATAGGAGGTCGAGTCGAGCCATGGAAAAGTCATGCAGAGCAGGCATGAAATTTGTTCTCTTCTTCTTGTCCTTTTCCAGCTCATTCAAATGGGATTTAAATCCACCACAAATGATCCCACTAAAGACTCTTTTACTGGACTTAAGTGAGAAACTACTCGACTTTCATTTTAATGCTAAATTTCCCAAGAGAAAGAATTTAATAGTCGTGCCTTATTCGTTTCAACAAGTATTTATAAAAATTTGACTTTAAAAACATTCTATTGATGAGGTCGCGAAAGTTATTAGAGACGAAATATTATTAAAATAAAAAACCAGTACGAGTAATACTTAAGTGACATATATAGTTTCGGGGATCAAACATTTTAAAATCCCGTCCAGCTCCTAGTTAATGACTCATTCCCTGCTCTTCCTCATTTTTGATATGTATGTCAGCCACTTTCTTCCTGCTCGAGTGAATATTTTCTGTGGTTTTGTTGAGTTTGTTTAGCTTGGCTTGACAAAGTAAAGTAAAGTTTTAATCCCAAAAGTTTGCTTACTTTACTTCTGTTTGGTTCGGTTGGTTTGGTTTGGTGGTGGTGGATAATAAGGATGAAGTTTAGTTTAGTTTGAATAACCAACCCCCCTTAATCAGAGTGACTAGGAATACATAGTCGGATGGAATTTTGTAATATGAATACAATAAAACGGGCTAAGCTAAAAGATCGAGATATGCTTGTTTTGTTGTAGACTGAGAATATTCTCAAAGGCTGGAGAAAAGCCTTAAGATGTGTTTTTATGTAGGTTAGTTTTCTAATCTCTTCAATTTTAAGCTCTGAATTTTCTGTACCCGTTCCATCTTTCCGACAACTATTAACATATGGAGTGCATAAAGATACATAGAATTTATTTGATCTTCAACTTAATTAAACTAGGCAGCCGTCTTTGAATCGTCCTATTTCTGTGTTTAGGATCAGCACGCATTTAACAAAGATACAAATCTAAAAATATAAACAAAACAAACCATACAAGAGAAAAGGGGTTAAAGTAAGATGAACAACTTTTCTCCTAACCGGACTATATTTGCTTACATGCTAACACCGATGGCTTGAGATTTGATAATCGTGTAATAGCAGCAAAGCATAGAGAATTATGGGAATTTTAGAATAAACCTTTCTTGAAAATAAATACTAAAATGTGTATGATAAGTGTAGAGGGAAGAAAAGGAGTAACTTTTATTTTTTAAAGTCGAAGTTCCAAAAATGAAGAATGAATTAATTGTCTAACACGAGTAGATTGTTAGTTTGTTATTATTACTCTCAAGTTTATGACTAGATATTATTGAATGCATTCGACAATTTTTTTTATTCAAATGCAAATAAATGAGAGAAAATCTTATTTTGAAAATTGAAGTCAACAGGTTTGATTTTCGAAAGCTCATGTTAAAGCAAGTTGCAGTATATATTCTCACCGTATGCAAATAATTTGGTGTTTTTATACGTTCTAACAAAATTAAAAATTTTGTCGTCTCACAAAAATCATGCTTTCTCCGCCGCTTGCAATTTGATTTTCCTTAATTCTAACGGACTACAATTGAATTTTAAAGAACATCAACCATTCACCTCACCACAATACCAATTCAAAATCAAATCCACCAACCAAGCGCTGAAGCACCAGCAAATGAAAATAATAATAATATTACGCCAAATTAGTCATAAGTGGTCAAATCTATACGAATCGTACATTGCGGTGGGTTCGTGTATAAAAGAAATTAGCATTAAAACTTCCATTCCTACCTCACACGGGGCAGTGGCTTATTCAGTGGCGCATTATCCATTTAATGTTTTAGGTTTGGTTTGTTGGACCACCATCAAGTTTCATTAGAGTGAGGAGATGTGAATAACAAAAGAAAAGTTGTTTTACACAGAGGCAATTTAGAGTGCAGGGGCGGTGTTTTGAAATGAAAATAAGAATGTAAAATACCTCCTTCGTCTCGCCTCCTTTCCTTTTCAGAGTGGAATAAATATTCCGGGATTAGCTATTTTATATACGAAAATGGTGTATTTTTCTCTTCTTTGTAGTTTAACAAAGTCAAAGAGCAGGTTACAAGAGATGGATGCCGTAGTCGGAGTCTAAACCGAGACTGGTTAAAATAAAAAGGTAGCGAGGGTGCAGGGCAAGTGAAAGGAATGAGTGAGAGAAGGAAGGAAGTGGGAGTAGAATAACACAAATACTTACTACACAACTAGAGATTTATAGAAAGATTCAAGAACGTCGAATATTTCAGTACTCAAGTGTCGAATTCTTTTCTTAGTCAAACTAGCAAAGGAAACTTTTTCTTGTGAAGGAACAAACTTTTAGATGAGAGGCCACGTTATTTAACGATCCTTATATGTTGATCCGTTGTTTTGTTTTTGTTCACTGGACTAGTTGTTAAACCCTTTTATGCAGATTGTACAATACACTATGCAGGAGCAGCATCGGTATTTATGGTGGAAGTAATTAATTACTGTATAACAACGTCGGTAGTTAAATATCCTGTTAAAAATGCTGTAAAGAAAAGATAAGCTGTCGAACAAATCATTGAATCCAAATTCTTTTAAATGTCTAACAATTCAAGGAAAGAATTGAAATTTAAATCCGGTTCTTTAGGATAAATAATATGCGTAACTTGAGCCACTTGTAAAGGTTCTTTTTCACAATCCAAATCAAGGAAAGGCATAATAGTGAGAAAAGGCAAGAAAAAAAGCAAATCCTTGCCGTCTTATTAAAGCAGAAGCAGGGGAAGAATCAAGCCCAACATGCTCTTGAGACGGGTAGAAGAAGAAAGAGTGAAAAGTCGAACAATTGAGAGCTGACATTTAATGCTCTCATAAATAGGAAATGATTTCCGTCTCGACTTTCTCTTCTCCGGCTTGGCTTTGGTATGGCATTTTCTGATAACATTCACTCTCCCCATTCTATTCTGCCATTATTACAACTGAACTGAAATCAACTGACGACTACAGTCATCTCATTACTTTCACCACTCCCATTATTATTACTTGCTTATTCTTTGGACCCAACGGATTCAGATTTCAAAAACTATTATACTCAACAAGCGAGTACCTACCAAAGCTTATCAACCGAAGGAAGAAGTAGACATAATAAACTGTATAAATAAGAAAAACGCAAGCAGTCCAATACTACGACGTAAATACTTAGGACACATATTACACGTTTTTTATTTTCACTTATGTAGAAACTTCAGCTAACCGGCCTTTTTCTTTTTGTGCTAACTTGACTTATAGCAGAACAACTATTTAAAACTTATTTGAAGCTTAAAATGCTTTAGTTTTTCAAACGCGTTGACGTTTTACAGGGCTGAGTGTCACAATGCATAAAGTAGAGATGATTCCTTTCAACTTTTTTGATGAAACAAGAGTCGAATTGAAATCATCTCAATCCATTTTTGTGTATCTGTATTCGACGAATGTCTCCGTGATTTTCTCATTACACGCACTGTTGCACATTTATTAGCCGTGATTGCAACAATTTTAAATTGGCCAAATTGAAGAGTATTTGATTTTTCTTTGAAGAACGTCAAATTCATATTCCTCCATGTACGGAGATATCTTAGTAGAAGGGAAAGCATTACTTAATTGCAGTAAAAAATACGTCCAGCTGCCTGTATGCTGGCAGGGCAGTGATGATGGTTGGAACTCTTAACACTAAATTCGTCTTGAGGGTATTAAGACGGATCCGATGGTTTTTGTGGCTTCCCCAGTGACTTATTAGCTTTTTAAGTGAATACGTGCCACTTGAGTCTAGTTTCCAGGAACGTGCTACCCACGGACTCTAGCCATGCACACAACACAGACACACTGTCCCTACACCGCACAAAACGATTGAAAAGGTATTCGACCGTTCACCAAATAAATCGGGTATTGTGTTTTGAGTGAAGGGAGAAGAAAGCAATGTAAACCAATGAATGTAATCTTAGTGGTTGGTTGTGCCGTGGTGATTTTATTGGTGGTCTTTTGAGGTAAAAGAATCTAGGTAGCTGCCAAAAAGTTAAGTTATCTAAAACGCTCTATTTGTTCGCCCGTATGAATTGCCTTTTGTCTCGCAGGAATGGTAAAAACGGATGGTGGATTGTTACTTTAGTTTAGTGTGTCTGTGGGTAAACCCATAAATCATTAGCATATTTGTATTATGTTTCCCTTAGGTCTTTTTCCAGACACAAATCCATTAGCTTGTACAACCTTTCATTAGATTTTTCTAGCCATTGTGTATCGGAGTTGATGGTTTGATACAGAAGGGGAAAAGAGTTGTTTCAATTGATGTAGATATATTGAGCTGTGCCATAAGTTCAAGACAACCGTTTCAAGGAAGGTGGGAGCCTACGACGCAGCTATGGACTGCTGACATTCACATTTTTAAGAAAATCAATATGGACCGTGGCAAAATAAAAATTAATATACAGAAAACAGCAATTGGAATCTTTTGGAATAACTTAGAATCTACATAAGGCTTGTAGCAAGTAGGCGGTTCCATTATCTATTTATGTCAACACGAAGTGAAACAGGAGATAGTTATTTTTATACAGATTTCATTGATTGCTGTTTCTCGAGAATAAATGCAGTGTCACTTGCTGCATTTTGATTTTTGATTGTGAATCAGAAATAAGAAGACAGAAACAGGAAGGAGACTCTGAACTGAAGAAGACGACATGGATGATGCGATGGGGCCTGGCTGGAGAAAGAGGAAAAAAGAAAGACATTGCGGATTTGTGGAGCTTGGAAGGTGCTCAATATTTATTAGTGTGGTGTGTTGCGCTGACGTAGAAAATACTGCGAGAATCCCAAAGAAAGAAAGGATGGGTTGACAGTTGAATTATTAATCTGGAAAATGTACGGCTAACAAATCCTGCTAGCGTAGTTTTTCTCTTTCTATGATCAAGCAAGCCAAGCCAAGCCCAAATCTATCTATCAGTTCCCTGTGGAGTTAGTGAACCCGTTAACCCATCACTATCACTGTCAGTTCAATGTCATTTCTACAAAATATGCGGGGAATGGTGAAAACCCGGGTTTCTCCTAGTACTTCATCATCTTACTCACTAAAAATCCTTAAGTTTTAAAACAACGTAAAGCACAAGAGAGTAAGACAAGATGGTCAAGAGTGCTTTTTCTCATGTCCAAATCCTGAATTTCAATCCCTTTCTGACTTTTCTAAGAACACGACGGATTTGAATTTGCAACTGCTTTTAGCTTTACTTTCTCTCAGCTCGAATTGAATCGAGGGATGAAGCCCTTCTGTCTTGTATGCGTTGGTTTAGTGGACATGCAGGACATCGTGGACAAACAAAAGAATAATAGACAACGAAATACTTGTCAATACTGAAAGATAAAGCAGGAAAAGCGAAGAAAGTGTATTTATTGATTTGTTTTTTTTTTGTTTGAAGACTTACATTGTGTTAGATTCGCATTGTGTTTTATGTTATACGGGAGATAAATACAAGTTACTTATTACGAACGTACCTACCTATATATGTATTATGTAGCACTGTTGGCTGAATTTGGCTTTCTCCATCCTTCCTAAAGAAGGCTTCCTTATCTCTCTCTTGTGATCTGGTTGGTCTGGTATGGTAGGTTTTTATTTTTTACTGGTTACACACTCACTCACTCAGTGAAACTTCCTTTCGGATGGGAAGGAAGAAAAGACGCCGTTAATTGGATTAAGGAGCTGTCAATTAGCGAAGGATTTCGTTACTTTTATAGATTCAACCATCCAACCAATGCCAAATGCCATGTCGAGCAATTCAATTCCATGTCTTAACCATAACCATTTTCTGTGCCCTATATATAAACAAACAAAAGTCCAGGTTTGTTCTGTTAACGCCGATTCTTTCCATGAATCGGTTAGGATGGAATGCCAAACAATGTCGAAGATGATGTTAAATTAAGCTGCACAAATATGCTATGTTCCTGGTCAACAATAGAAAAATTGATAACCAATGACATCGGAAGGATAAGAGTGAGAGTAAGCAAAAAAAGAGTAAAAGTGAAGTTATGCCAAACGTTTATTTATTTTATTTGGCAAACATGTTCCATAGGCTGAGCAGGAGAGCAATATTTCATGTTTGAGTGAAAGCAAAATGATTGCACTAACATAGCTGGAGAAATCTGGCAAGAATTTTTTGTACCTTTTCCTGAATGAAACTGATTTTGGTTGTCAGATCACTGCTCACTTTCCAATACTCTTGCCAACAAAACAGTCTAAACTAAATGTTCCTTCCTTGCAAATGCACAGAAACGAGAAGAAGCTGCGGTAACGGCTGAGAAAAAGGAGAATCAAGAGAGGAATAAGAAAAGCATGTTGAAGACATTGACAACGCTATTAGATAAATGACCCTCGTAATCTTGGTGAATGTATGTGAGGAGAAAAAATGAAATGGCAGAAGGGGGTCGAAAAAAACAGTTGGATTGAATGTTATGTATGTGGATCTAGTACCAGGCGGAAGACAAGACAAACAGGTAATAGTAGTGGCATTGGTGGTCGTGATCATGACCATGTGGCAATGCAATGAAACGAGAACGATAGCAAGGGGACAGAAGGATAACATAAATAAATCCGTAAATACTTTGCTTTTACGTGAAATGGGATTCGATCTATGTAAGATATGAAAGGAAAGAAATAAGGCCGGATTTGAAATTCAAAAACGACGAATGGTATGCTAAAAGATGGTAAAATTGATTTTTTTCTTAGAAAGTTGGAATGGTTTTTTTAGATTATTTAGTCTGCTGCAGAAATAATTTGCAAAGTAATATATACAGTTTCTCTCCAGATAATCTGCAATCATTTATTTATCACCACCACTCACATTAAATTTTTTTCAAACAGATACATGTATGTATGTAGTGGTCAGCGATCTAGCTATTTATAATGCATGAAGTGTAAACAAGCATTTGTTACACAATACCTGACAAGTTCCAGCTAAAAGATTAGACTCCAAGTTATATTTTAAAAGTTCATCATGAAAGGATTGCAATTGTTATTTCTTTGCTATTAAAACCTTCAATTGATTTTGGTAAAGATTAAATTGAAAAATAGCAGGGCATTTTATTTTAAATTTATGAATAACAGGGATCTTAATTTTATTAATTAATAATCAGCTCATTGAATTGCACGATTTATATGCCGTCTCACTTTCTTATGGTATGCTTTTTTTGGAAGACAGTTGCAGCTATCGACAGTACGAATAAATGATTTCAATATCAAATTGCAATGTAGGGCAAATATTACTTCCTTACTCTGTACTTGAAGTACTGTTTCAAAAGCAGTTTATGGAGTTTATGAAGTTTATGGAGTTTACCCATAAATCCACAATTCCAATCCACTCGCCGTTGAACTGAATGGGACTCCAAAAAGTGAAATAAATCTGTAAATCCAAAATATTCTGTTTACTCCAGCTAGGATTTGGTCTGCCTGACTGGGATAAGGGATGCTTTGCTACGTTTCCCACGTTTGAAATATTTCTTTCAATACTTTTTCATACGTTGGTTCCTCTTATCCAAAAATATCGAGACTTTCCTGGCTCAATGGGAAACTGGACATACTTGAAGTCAACATGAGAATATATGTGCATTTGTTGGAAGGACGACTGGAAAGTTGGTCGGTTGGATGGTTGCACTCGTTATTTTATTTTGGACAAGACGACTTATGATGGGCCATAAAGACTTTGGTTTAGTTACATTCGACCTAAGGTTGAAATTTTCTTATAGGATGGATGTATATTGTAGAGATCGTTGAATCGCTGATTTGAACTTTTTTCGGTTATTATTTCGGTTCAGTCAATCGAATTTTTTTTTACAGAAATTATGATTGGAAGAGAACACCGTAATTTGAGTTTAAATGGTATTGAGTCGTAAAAGTTTAGATATTCTGTTCGTCAAAATGATTCTAATGGAACTATTATTGGGTAGAAGAAATTGTGATTGGGGACAATTGTTTTATAATAAATTCTCTGGTATGAGCCATATCTTGAAAACCTTGTGATTTTACCATGCGCTGGTTCTGAACAGTGTAAAAATAGGAACAATTCTGTTAATAGGCGTTTAGTACGCCCGAATTGTAAATGAAATGCATATCTATTTTGGACAACCTCCTCATAATAATTTGACCTTTAGCCCTGAGAAAATGACGTGCAGGAGCTACATTCGAATTCAACTCTGAGGATGACTTACGTATGTGCCAAAATACCATTTGTTTATTTCAAACCGACAGAGACATCCACTACTGACTAGCAACGGGCCATGATGTTAGATTTTTGCAAGGGAGTAATTTTCCACTTGTGTTTGACATATCTGATGCATGGGAATGGCATTAATTGCGACTGTACTTGGGTGGAGTAGGTCATACAAAACAGAATGACTTTCATTCTGGTCGTTTTCATTTCACAAACAGTGTGCCGTGTTACTTAATTGAAAGGAAAACTTGCTACAGTTGAATTGAAACGGAGGAATGGGAGCACTTCATAAGCCAAGGAAAGCAACAGTGGTGGCATATAAATAAAATGAAACGGAAACTGGATATGGTTTATCTGTAGTTGGTAGTGGATGGAAATGGAGTAGCGTTAAAAGTTCAAAAGCTGGAAGCCAAAAAGGGACAGAAGGAAGTGGAGATTGTTGAGGAAAGCATTTGTAGAAATGTGTAGGATTGTGGATTGTCAGGAGCAGATGTTCTGGAGAGTAAGAAAAGTAATTAGAATCCGTGTCACATCACAACCCATCCCATTCTCTCAAAGATTACTTGGCATGGCAGTCCTACCAAATGCCCCCATATCCTACTGTACGTATGCCAACCTAGCCATGGATTGCCGGGGGTGGAAGAACTAAAGACAAAGGGTGGACTGGACGACAGGAGAACAAGTAACTGATGACTCTTCCTGAGTGACACCTTCCACTCCAACACACATCAAAAACTAACGGATTCCTTCTGCTAGAACAAAGTCCTATATCAGGTGCACCTCCTTACTAGTGGCATTATCCTGTTTATTACAAGAAAGAGGCTAACACAAAAAAAAAAAAAATCGCCAACGACATTCTAGAATAATCTCTTGACTCTTGGTGTAACCTTTCTAGTTCTCACGTTTACTGACGGAACGGAGATTTGCATAGAAATCTGAATGACTACTGAGAGAAAAGGACAAAAGTTGCAAGGAACGGACAACTGGATGACGCATTAGAATAATCAGAATCACCTGCCACCCACGACTTCTAAAGCTGTAATTGAATAACAAGGCAGAGTCAGCGGATGTGAAGTGATTGCGATTGTGGTGTGTTTGTGAAAATAGTGCATGAAAGGAAAACGAGAGAACATTGGGTCTGGTGAAAGTTGATAGTTTTGTGCGAGTGGGAATAAAAAATTGTAGGTGTCACCTTCCTTGTTGTTGAATAACTGCACATGTCTTTTTACATGGCTCGTACTGAAACTCGGTAGGTACATTGTGGTCGAGTTTATAAAATTGTTGCGTCTGTCGTTGAATTGGAGGGATGCAAGTGTTCATGAAATACTTGCTACAATTTAAACCACAGCCCACAACTTTTTTTAATGCTAGAAACCCAACACATGGCATAGTCAACTAATAACAGACCGTGTTGTATCTGAATTGCATGCAACTCTTTTTTGGAAGTTATTGTGCTCCGGCCTTTGATGGAATGGGTGCGGGTGGGTCTTGAAAAGGGACAAAAGGACACAATAAGAAAATAATAGACATAATAGACATCCGGCCGCCTCCAATTTATAGACCAAGCTAAGAAAGAGAGTGGTTGTGTGGTGCAAGTGAAAAGAAAATAATAAAACGTAAACTGGGTGAAGTAGCGTAAAATGAATAAGGCAAGGTAAGGAAGGAGAATAATCAAACCAGGATTCAGAATATCATTCAGTATAGCAATGTTTCTCCGAGCTAACCAACTAACACAATGGATCACATCATGCTCAACAATTGAACAAGTTGGGCGGAAACCTAGAAATGCTATTGTCCTAAAATGGAATACTTTAGTTAAACGTTGAAAGTTTTGATGAAGGGTGTCCGCTGTGGAGAAACAATAATAATTGCAGAGCATTAAATCAAAGTATGTATGCATAGAAAATGCAAAACTCTGGAAAAGTTGTGTGTTCTATGCAAAGTTTGTAGGTAGGATTTTAGCAGACAGTTTGAATTACTTGAAATGTGGTTGGCTGAAACATTTCTGCTACTTGCGTAAACCAAAATGAAATCAATAAAACACGGTAGATTGCAAAGGTGAAAGAAATTGTTTAACTTTAAAAAATATAATTTAATTATTCGGGAAGATTGTTTTCCTCAATTAAAGAAATATGTGGCATAGTCGTACGTAAATGAGGTAGTACAATCATATTGTATGAGTAGTGTCACCGTTTTAATTCGCAATATCATGTAAAACAGTAATAAGATATTTCTTACATGAATAACTTCCTAAATCATTTTTTACTCGAATAACCATTAACTAAAAGTCGTCTGAAGTATACAGGAAACACTTTTCAGAAAAGCAGAAACAAAACACTCACCTGTCAAGTAATTTGATGGAACAGCAAAAACTGCAAATCGTATACCACAAGGGTTGCTTGAATGAATGTGGACTCCTTCGCTTGAAATTGAATTGCAAATCCGAAAAAATGCAAATCTTTAGATCAATTCTTCGATTAGCAATCCGATTGCACTGGCTATAATATTGTTTCGATCCATCCATCCATTCCAACTGTCCCCATAAAAGTTGAAGAATCGTGTTGAGTATAACCGTCAACAATGATATCAGATTGCAGCAGTCAGAAAAAAATGGCAAAAAAGCCAAGATGTAATCTCTTCTTCCACTTAAGAGTAAACCACCCGAATGGAGAAAGCTACCTCTTTCTCTTTCTTTCTTCAGTCAGGTCACAGTACAAGCAAGGAAGTTAAACTACTAGAACTCCATTCGTTATTATGTTTAATTCCAACTTGACAGAACTGTAATTTTTGAATTGTTTCAGTCCAGATGCAAAATTGTTTTTGGGCTTCGTTTCGATTTCACTTATTTTGCTTCACACTTACTAGTTATACCTCCTGTCGTGTTTCACATAAAATAAAAATTCTCTGGCTCAATAGTTTGCACGTTGTTCAGATTGGCACGTAATCGTTATGGTCTTTTTTCACGACAAATACAAATCGGATTTGTTGGCAAAAATCTCAACCACCTCCAGAAACAAATACAAAGTTAGTTGTTCTCAATTTTCTGGAATTTGGTAGCAATACATGGTGAGACATATATTGGCCCACCAAAATTTGATTAGCTTTCGTCCAAACTTTTTTCCCAACACGTTTGTCTCACTGCGTTCACTCAGAAAAGATTCCAAGATCTTGTATTACAAGCTGAGCATAAGTACTGCAGGGAAAGTGTGCTATTCAGTCCAACAAGTCATTCGCAGAACTATTGGAGCAGGGCATTAAGGTAGATTTATTCCTGAAAAAAGCGGAGGTGAAATTTTATTTTCAATTAAGAATAAAATAATATTCTTTTCCTTTATGGGAAAGAAAGCTATACAGAATAGGATAGGGGTAAGAGGGCAATCCAACTTCAATATATTTGGACAAGAAACCACAACCACTGACAGTAATCGTATGTAATAAAGTTATAACGAGCACTCTTTGGCACAACCAGACTTTCTCTGCTCTAATTTATCTTGTGGAACCGCCTCTTTTACTTCAATCCTTGACTTTCACTCTTTGTCCTTCTTCTCAAAAATCTGAAATTGCTTTAATTTCGTATTGTGAGACGAACAGTTTAATAAAACTATTTGGTGCTAACTTGATAAATTATGTATCCCTATGTGCTGAAAATTTATATGTTTCAGGTTGGAATTAAAACGAGAATTTGAGCACGTGGAGAGAGTAAAAAGAAACAATAGTGTCCAACACTTTTTATTAAATTTAAGGTTTAAACTTCAATGTGAAAAACAATTAAGCAATAAATAAAATCACCGGAAAATCCCATGTGCTGAAGAGAGACGCCACGGTAGAAGGGAGCCATAAAATGAATCGTTTCCGTCCGCTGCTTGTAGCAGAGAGAGAGAGAGGTCGTGAGAACTAAGGAAATGTCAGTCAGTCAGCGATGAATGTGAAAAGAGAAAGTACATGGAGCACCAAATTACACCTTCGCTTAGATTGAACGCCTCTCTGGAACTGGAGCCTGGTGTTGTCGAATCTCTCTCTGGTAGAAAACGATCTCTCTCAACTCAGAAACCGTCCATGTTTTCAGTTTGGTGAATGGGTGGTTGGTTCAGTTTGGCTGGGTGGAACAAGAGAGCTGGGAATTCATTTTCTTCGTGTGCAAGGGCAGTAGGAAGTAAAGCAGGAACCATAGTTCTGGGATGGGATACGGTTTTCTTGAGCTTTGCGTGTCGCCGTTCGTTAGAAGATTTCTTACTTGGTTTTCCTTCGTGAATGTGTCTGATTACAACATGCACATTACATTCGTTGTAGAAATGTATACACAAACCGTTCCACCAACCTGAACAGGGAAGGAAAAGGGTTTGCAGCTGCCGTGTGTGGGTTGGGTTGGTGAAAGTGAGTTGGGTCAATTGTTGTCTCAGGGGCATGTGAGAATTTCTCAGGAACAAGAACGTGGACTGGATAAACACTTTTAGCTTCCCATCCTTTTCTTTCCTTCGTCTTCATTTGTCTTCAAGACGCATCCTCTACTTTTTCTCACTATTTCTTTCCCATAGATAGGAAAAAAGGATTAGGATTGGAATGACCACCATGCATTGCAGTGATTACGCCAATTGTAAGCAGGTGGGAGTTGGATGGGTTCATTCAAACTAGGGGCAAAAACAATGGAGAGAAAAAACTTAGATGGAAAATCGTTACGAGAGTTTTCACTTTTTATTCTATCTCACTGCTACCTTAGACTGATTGGGTGCGTTTGTTGACATTTCCACTCTAACAGTCGAATTTTCTCACTTCTTTCTCATTTCTATCCTAGTGCATTTCTCTATCTTGTCGATATCCAACCTTATGCTATTCAATGCATCAATAACTATTTTTTGCATTTTAAAAACATGAACGAAGCAAAAATGTAATGAATTTTTATGACATCGTTTTGGTTGAATTCTTGCAATAATTCCAGCATAAAAAAGAGAAAGATCCTATTCGCAAGTTTTCAATGCGAGAAAGCTAAGACAAACCATCCCAACATGCATTTCCATTAAGCCGGCATTGCGAACAGCGTGTCGGCTCGGCGTCGGCTTGGGAAAGTCACAGACACAGCACAGCAGCCCCAATTTCCGGCAATTTGTTGATTTAGCCCGGTCGTCTCCTTCTAATCCTTGCCTTAAACAGGTTCTCCATACAATTGTAAGAGAGAGAGAGAGAACAAAGCTGTAGAATAAATAAGCCTGGTCCACCATTAAATTTTGAACCTATAAAGTTAGGTCCAGTTCAGAAACCTTCGACTGACTTTCACTTTCTTCCAACAAAATCAGGAGGAAATTCAAATGCATTTCGTTGCAAATAAGATTTTCTCAACATTCTGTTCAGAGTTCAAAGTATGTCGGGGTCGGCTGCTAGAGTTGAGTCCAGGCCCTGCTTTACTCTGCCCTGTCTTTGCATGGGTAAATCTGCTTTAGTTAGATTTTAGACCAAACCTGGTTTGAAAGATAAGGAGAAAATCCTTCTTATACTGAAAATCCAAGAGCAACAAATAACAGTTAACTCTAAGTTAAAACTCGTTCATTGGGACCGCTTCGGCTCCTGCTTAATCGCCAGGCTTAACATGGTTCAAACATATTCAGAAATTGAGTTTCGAATTTTCCGACTCTTTTTTT
>JAAXNX010000370.1:0-31600 GCA_036491905.1 Folsomia manolachei
TTCCAGACCGGACTTTGGAAAGATTCTTTCGTTGATTGAAGATCATCCAGTGTTTAATTTAACTGGGTCAAAGCAGCAGATGGGTGTCGACAAACAGCTTGCTATAACTCTTTACAAACTAATTTCGTATTTTTTCAAATTTTAAAGGATAAGGACTACAAATTTTTAAATTGTTGAAAATGTAAATCAAAACAGTATTTTAGTGGAATGGCGAAAGAGTTTATTTGCCCAAAATTCAGTGTGAGTAAGTATCATAATACCCAAATACAAATCAAATACAAATAAGATAAATGACTTCACATGCAGTTATGTAACGATGAAATTGAGCTTGGCCAAATTTGGCAATGCGCAATAGGTTTAAATTGGCGTGAAAACAATGGATGGCATGGCTTGGAGCAATATGTTATTGAAAACAAATACGTAATTATTTTGTTTTCTAATGCTGATCCTGATCCATCTACAAACAAATAGATAGGAATGGTTTATTTCTACCATTTGGCATAATTAAACTTCCACTCAGTTGATCTTCCAAAATAAATGATGCAACTACCAATATACGAAATATAAATTGATGCCAACTAGGTCTCTGTCATTCCAATGAATTTCGAAGGGGTAAAGTTGGAAGTTGGAACTGAATCGAGCATCCCAAGTGACCAATGATTTGTAAGTTTTGTTTTTCCCCTGTCTCTCTTTCCTTTCCAAATTTTGGACCATTTCCTAATTTCTCCCATTTAAATGGTGATGAGGGGTGGGTCTGTTGCAATTAGAGACAGAAGCTACTCCATAATTGCCACATTAGAAGAAGAGCCAGTCAGTGGCAAAGAGAAAGTGAAACCAAATCAAACTGAAACTGGTTCGCATTTCAAAGGACAATGGTCGCCTTTTCTCCTCGCTGTATTTCATTGCTGCCTATTTTTTGTCTCTTTTTTTCTTTTCGTAGTTATTTGCACTCATCAAACTTATATTCATACTCTTTGTGGCACAATCAAGGTTGCATAATGCATAACACTTTTTAAGAGAGGCATTCCTATTTTATTTCCAGTTTTTGCTGTTAGTTTCGCTCAGTTTCCTTAAAAATAGGACGAGCTGTACAATTTGAAGACCATGATGGTCTTATCATCCAGCCTCTTTTTTGCTTTGTCAACAAATGAGACTTATTTTGATCCATTATTCCCAAACGTTTAGGTTAATTTTTTAAAGCAAATAGTGTCACGTTTAAAATTTGTTCCGTTTAAGTTCAAGTTGGTTTTTTAAATCTTTGCATTGTTGGAGCTGTGGGGGACAATAATGGGTTATAGGGGAATCTTATTTTATTAATCGCAACATTCCTATTCTCACAGAAAGAAGAGTACTTGAACCAACCAAGTTTTCTTACCGTTTATTTTACATTTGCATTTTAATTCATTTAACTCTGTAATCCAACTCCTTCTTTGTCCTTCTGTTCAAAGCAGCTTAAAATGAAGTGAATGAAGGGAATAAAAGAAAACAACCAAGGGCGGCATTGGTACTGACAATAACAGTTGACAAAAATTACCTGATGTGCTGTCGTTGGGAGATTGCAAATTCGTCTGGCTCATCCAAAAATGGGTCAATAATCACTAAACTAATGAAGCAAATGAGTAGTTTGACTGGCTTTCAATACGATAGTTTAATTTTGACTTTCCTTGGAGTACCAAAGTTACAATGGACCTTGAATTAGGAATGTGAATAAAACAACCTTAAAAAAAGTTCAAAAATCAAATCAAACACGAACGAACTAAAACTGTTTATGTTTTGTTGTAAATGTTGTGGAAGAAGGTGAACTCTTATAATCATGGCCACAACAATTTCTTGGCATTTACATGAATGATAATGGAAGAGAGACAACTTAATACAATTTTGTAAACATAAAATGTCATGTTTACCCACAATTCAGTCACCAACTTTATCACTGAACTTTACAATTGTGAAAGTGACACTATGAGTGTCAACGTAGTGGAAGTTGTTGACATTCGTTAAAAGTCCTGCTATTATTTAAGACAGCCTTGGGGAAAGGAAGGAGTTGAACGAATTGAAACTTTTAGTTTAGTAAATGAGCCACATGAGATCTTCCATGAATAAGATGACATGACAATGACGTGAATGAAATTGAATAACTTATTTACAAAAGAAGAAATGGGCCTTATCGTTTACTAAAAAAAAGCAGGCAACGATACATCCATCTTTTTTTACTTGTAAGTTTCGCAGTGGTTTTTTGCCTAGAAATTACGAATAGAAGGCTGTTATATGAATTAAAATGATTCAATTTAAAATGAAGACTATACAAAGAACAGAAAGTAAATAAGAACATAAAAAATGACCAAGTAAAAACTGGGACAGTCCCCGGTTTTAATATTTTGCAAATTCTTCCAAGAGTGACCTACAATCCATCTTTTTTACTTGTAAGTTTCATAGTGGTTTTTCTTGCCTAGAAATTACGAATAGAAGTTTGAAATGAAGACTATACAAAGAACAGAAAGTAAATAAGAACATAAAAAATGACCAAGTAAAAACTGGGACAGTCCCCGGTTTTAATATTTTGCAAATTCTTCCAAGAGTGACCTACCCTCAGAATCTTGCTCGTGTAGCAAAAATTCAATTCACAGGAGATCAGCCTCTGCAAGCAGGTGGGTTGCAGCGTGTACTGCAGTGTTATTTTTTTATATTTTTTACAATAAATAACATGGACAGGATGTGCTTCTGCAACAGGAAGCGTAGATCCCTTCCTTGTAAGCAACGTGACGGGTGAGTCTCATCCATCCAATCGGATCAAACCGATTAGACTTTCAAATGAGGCGTTATGCTTTTTTCTACACCGGATTCTGATTGCATTGTCTAAAACACCATAATACTGCGTACTCACTTACCCGACTTACTGACGGAATAGACAGAGGGATGGAAGAAATCACTCTTTTTCATCTCAGACGCTGCCTGCATCCAACTTCAGAGTCATGAACCATGCAACTGCCAACTAGAACCACTGGGACACGGACAGCTGACGAACTTCATAACTTTCACCAATATACTGCATCACTGTATAAAGCAAGAACTCTTCTTACCGCAAGTCTTTCTCCGTCAGCTTCCCTCTTTCGAAGAGGGAGGCTAATCCAAAATATGAAGGGAAATTTATTTTCAGAATATTTCGACCTTCTTCTATTCTATTCAACTCGGTTAGCCTTCCTGGAGAATAATATGGATTAAACTTAAACTCAAAAGTTTTATGGGAAGGATGTGTCATTTCTCATGCCACCAAGTTTGTAACTCCAGACCATCAGAAAAAGACTCGATCACATCACTATTATATATGACTTCCACTTCTTAGCTCAAAACTTGTACCTTGATATTGGTCTGGCATTGTGAAAGTTCAAAGATTAGTAGAAACTCCTCTTTTAAGATATGAGGGTGGCATCCAAAACTGTCGGGAGTGGGTCAGAGGTTAAATCGTGATGTCAAGTCGAGGGATTGAGAAAAATCTGTTGAAAACACGAACCAGTACAAAATACCGATAAAAGAATCCGACCTAATGTGGGTTGACGTGTGAAATCTGCCTTTCCGGAGTTTTACAACCCCATCAAATGTCACTGACATAACATTGCATTAACTTGCGTTCTCAATGTGTAGTTTGGAGTTTCACATGAAGTGGTTAACAACACGTTATAAATGTAAACGAGCCATGATGTGGATTACTGTGTGACATTTGGAGCTGCCACCTAAAACTCAAAGAATAACCTATGACATTATTTCTAGAAACACACACACCAACATATTCTCGCCAAACACCAGCTCAATGAGGCAGTTTATGTATTTCGCAGAAATTGAAAAATTACAAAATTTTACTGTTTTACTGATAAGATGATCTGCTGCTTTAGTTTCATATTGGTAGGACAAGACAAGAAAGTGGTTTTATCTGGACACATCAGGTAAAAGATATACGGCAGCAACAATACAATTATCCTCATCCACACACTTTATCTACTCTTTCTCCTTCCTTTGGTTATTGCTGTAGAATGATAAAGTAACATAAGTTACGTTTCACCTCTACTTCTTCTGGAGAAAGTGGTGTTGGCTTGGTGAAGCCTATAAGACGCCAATATGTCTTGTTTATCCTCTTGAAATACGGGTCTCCCTAAAGACCCATTTTCCTCACTACACACCATCTAACTCCCAAATGCACCCGGTACAAATAATGTATACACGTAAAGATCCAAAGAAAATACACCTTAGACTTCACCCTCACCACCACCAGTGCCAATTCAATGTTACGATCATGGGAAAGGAAGGTGTATTACTTACTGTTTCTCATTCATATCTACACTAAGCTAACTCCAGTACTCTGTATTGTATTTATCTATGTAACTGGAGTGTTCCAGGCCAGTGTCAGCAGTTAGCGTGAGTTGCGAGGTGTGACTTTCTTTTTTTTAACACGAAAGAGAGGAAACACTCCCAAACATGAGATTAGGATAAGTGAGTAATGTAATGTAAAGTAATGCTGGGTTGTGCTAGGTAGGTTTGTTACTATCATCCAGGTAATATGTTGCAATTTTTGTCATTTTCACCTCACACTCACATGGACTTGGATCTTCGAGTCTCGTCTAAGTATTGCATGACGGCTAACCCAACCCATGCACAGGGATGCATGAAATTAGAGATGAAATGAGACTTTTGCTAAAAAAAATTCAGAATTTCGCAAATAATATGAGCACTGGTTCTCATTATGCACTATAAGGAATTGAAATGTTTGAATGCAGAACACACTATTGCAGTGTTGCAAACATTTATTTATCTGGGTTGAATGTTGCGATAATCGTAATCCGTAAGAGGCGATTTGTCGAAAATATCCATAAAATTATGGTTATATTTTTCTAAAATATTTTGCAGGATGCGATGATACCCAAATACATCATAATGTATGTCCTATTTCAGAACAAATTGTCAATTTTTGTATATCTGCACGTCACCTAGCTCATTGTCGTTGACTTACAGAGCAATAGCGAAAAACACAAAATTACCAACGGGTTCCTTCAGAATTGAAATTTGTTTTCTGCAATTTCAAATACTTTCCAACTGCAATTTGCAGTCTGAGCAGATAACAAAAGAAACGAACGAAATGCGCTGGTTGGTTTGTGTTATTTTTATCCCCTACCATCTGACTCCCTGGTGGTTCTGTTGAACTAACTTTTTCCTTCGAAGCTAATGTAGATGATACTCGCTGCAAACAAGGAAAAGCACAAGACATAACAATATACAATTGTATTATGTAATGTTGCGTAACATTTCAGTCCATGTCACGATGTCATAACGCGGTTTGACAATCATACCTTTTGTTGGGTTTATGGTATTTTATGGACAAGCTGTTATTTCAATATTTTCAATTCGAGCGACATCGACAGAATGGAGCGAAGTTGCATCTTTTCAAACTTGCATTTGATCTGGTTAAGTTCATCAAAATTTAACCTATTAGTATTTTAAAAAACAACAATAATGGACAAGAAGTCTTTAGTTACAACCGACAATCATTATATGGCTGAACTCATTTAAAAAATCAGAGTCTTAAAAGGCTTGCATTTGCACAGCAGCAAAAAGTGCGTTTTAGCCAAGTGCATTCTCCCCATTAAATCATTAAATAAATCAAAACAGCTCAACGTGTAGTCTACTAGGGACCAGAAACCAGCTAACTTACACAAGGCATTGAAGAATCGCAGTAAACGCTGTAACATTTTGTTACAAAGGAAGCAAACAACACCAACTCGGCCGGGGTACATCGTTTGGTTGAAGCTATAAAAATAAATCTAGAATAAGAACAAAATCCAGCACAGGATTCCTCCGCATCCTTCCCAGACCACTGAGCCATTGCGGGTGAAACAACCTGTTTTCTTACCAAGAACGGCATGAACATGGAATCTCGTAGAGATAGAAGGCGACTGTGGTGGGAGAAAGTCTGGTAGGAGGCACGGAAGGAGTTGAACCATAATTTTTGAATTGCAGCTGTGCTTGACGACCATGAAGTTTATGGAGTCATCAGACTGCATATTTTTATTTAATAAATGATGATGTCTTTGCTATGCTCCATGTTCACGACAACGGTGTATGGGCACAAAATAAATGATAGGAGATGACAGCATACTAGACCAAACAAACCACCCTTTGCCCAACTTGATTAATCGGGACGGAATTGAAAGTCAAAGAAAATATGTGGAAACCTCCGGTACAGCCTTATTGTTATCTAACTAGGCATGTGTTACTTTAAGCTCCTTATTTGAGCCTAAAAAATTCAGAGTTTTTAGCGTTTGTTTTTGCAGGTTTCGAACTTGCTATCAGTGACAGTTTAGTGGACAACTATTACGGTCAGTTTGTTTAGGTTATGTTAGAAAATGGAAACTTTTTTTGACGATGTCCATGTCCTAATTTATTCTGAATATTGACTTGTTTTTTCTCCAAGAAGATAATTTGGGGTCATAATGAAAGCGATCGCAAAAAACAAAATAAATGATAGGAGATGACAGCATACTAGACCAAACAAACCACCCTTTGCCCAACTTGATTAATCGGGACGGAATTGAAAGTCAAAGAAAATATGTTGAAACCTCCGATACAGCCTTATTGTTATCTAACTAGGCATGTGTTACTTTAAGCTCCTTATTTGAGCCTAAAAAATTCAGAATTTTTAGCGTTTGTTTTTGCAGGTTTCGAACTTGCTATCAGTGACAATTTAGTGGACCACTAGGGTCAGTTTAGTTAGGTTATGTTAGAAAACGGAAACTTTTTTTGACGATGCCCATGTCCTAATTTATTCTGAATATTGACTTGTTTTTCCTCCAAGAAGATAAGTTGGGGTCATAATGAAAGCGATCGCAAAAAGATAAATTGTTCGTAGTGACAATAAGTCATGGTTGGTGCTCAAAAAGCAAGAGCAGAGCAGGACATTGATTGAATGGGTACCGTAAAAACTAAATGTGTTAGGGTCAATTAGGGGTTTCCATCATTTATTTTAAAACATCGAAAGCAAAAGAGGTTTACAATTTAATCCTGTTTGGCAAATAGAATTTGGTGTAAAATTTATAAATCTGGATACAATTTAAAATACAGGTAGTATGATTTAACTATTTTTCAATGTATGTATATGGTAAGTTGTAATACCTAATTTTATAAAGTGTGTTTCTTGCTGAAGGGCAGAAATTCAAAAATGCTACGCATCCTATATCTAAAAATTTCGTGGTAAAATTTTTCCAGAAAGTGTAAAGCGGTCAAATCGGCTATGCCCTCCAAAAAACTTTAGAATTTAGCAGCACTTCAAGACTTTGATCCAATGCTGTTTTTTTGCTTTTTGGTCCCAAGTAGTTGGTTTTACTCGTGTCGTGCAAATGTATAAACTTATCGAATGATTCTGCAACTTTTCTGTATCTCCAGGAGATTGAGAATAGAAGACCTACCTTCGCTCACCTTCACCTCAACCCAGCTCACGCAGTCTTTCAGCCTAATTGTTTTTATTCCTTGACTTAACCACCAATTAATTCCAATTCTTTTCCTCTTAAAACTTTTAGTTTACTTTTTTTCTCTATTTGTATCCATCTTGTGGAGAAAGAGAAGGAACGCACAAGTTCCAAAATTGTAGAATTTCACTTACCGTAGTTGGTTTGTAAGTAAGGGGAAAGAAACCTAGTGTAAAAAGCGTCTAAATTCATAGATGCACTTGTAACATGGTGAGAATAGCAAAGACAATTTCATCTCTTTCCAAACTTGTCTGAAGGATTTTGTGGTGGTTGGTGGTGGTGGTATTTATTTCTTAGTTAGCTCATCTTCTTAATAGATAGGATAGAAGAAGCAAAGTATGGACATATCCTCCCCTCCAGTATTCTTTCACTTCTATTTCTACTTTCTCACTCAATTGTATTGTATTGCATTGTGGGGAAATAAAGAAGACGAGACATTCAACAAGAATAGGATTCTCTTTGCTCCATAAGCGAAAAAACCAAACTAAACTGAAGGAGGCAGTAGCAGAGGAAATCGTGAGTAAGTGGTTGGGATGATAGAGAAGAGAGAAAGTTTGTTAAGTTTAGTTTAAGTTGGTGGCATGGGCATTTGGTCACGAAAGAGGATTGATTCTCATTCGCTAATGGAAAAGTATACTAAATTATCCCCCTTCTTTATACAACTTAACCAAATGCTCTGTAACGAAGACAGAAAAAGAAAGTAAGGAAGAAATAGAATGTTGAGAGAAGGATGGATGTTGTTGCATTGTGTGAGAGCTTGTGGTATATACATATGAAAACCAAGTAATGGAGGGAAAGTAAAAGACTATTTTTAAAGACTCGAAGAGAAAGTGACATTACATTTGGGATGCTGGCGGTGGTTCCAAGGACTGATGCAACTGCGGGTTGTAAAAAGAAAGAGAAACAACGTCAGTAAGAATATTGTACAAAACTTTTAAATGTATGGTATTTTAAAATCTAACAGTTATCAAATATGAAGGCTTTAATTCTATTAAGAAATTTAATTTTTCATAAACCACACCCTCTAATTTAAAAAAATTCACAAAAAGTGTATCAATAATACAATTTGGGCGACGCTCAGGAAAATATTCATCCATTAAGAAATTGGTACTCAACGGATTTTTGAGTTTTAGTTCAAAATAAAAACTTGAGCCGAGTCAGTTGTGTTTATGTCCGTGTCAGTATGTGTTCAACGGCTGCCTAAGAAGCTTATGCTCTTGTCTTATATGAAAACAGGGCAAAGTGGATTGGGCCAAACACACATGAATGAAAATGAAACCAACACTCAAAAACTGAGACGGGTTTAACTTTCTCTTTCTTGGTGAAACAGTTTGTAAATCTGCGCAAAATAATAAAAAAAAGAAAGGCTTTGAATTTGTTTGGCTTTCTAACATTGCAACTTATCCTTGCTATGTTAAACGTGGTATGTACATGGTGAAGTGGTGTGCTTGTGGATGTAGGAAAAGAGTAAATTATTAAAAGTTAAAGGGCCACTTCAGTTTATGGGAGTGCTCTTATCTAAGGCTTGAATGCTTTTTGCCCCCATTGTCACCCAAATGGATAATGCTTTGGGTCGTTTATCTCCTTTTCAGGATTCCCTTTCACAACAGTACACAACAACCAATACGGCACAATGTTTATACAAAAATGCCAGAAGACATGCAACAATTTTAGTGGATATTATGTATGGCCAACTTGTCAAACGATATTTATTTTTGCAATCGGAACAGAATTTTGTAGGTTATTTTATATTTTTTACGTTTTGAAATCTATACATTCACTCATTGTCGATATTGTCGGTCTTCCGCCTTAAAACTTTGCAGGTTCATTTGCAAAGCCGATCTCACGCAAATTGTGGAGAAAGTTTAGACATGTAAGCATAAGAAGCTGAGGATGGACCGATAGTGAGTGGGGTGTTGTTGGGGAAAGGAAGTTGTCTGGTGTGAGAAAGAGGGTGACATTCGACCACTTTCACTTCAGCTCACTTCCTTCCGGTTTGGTTTGGCTGGTTTGGTTGTTGGTTGGCCTATCTGTATGATGGCACTCTTTGTGGTCCGCTTTGTTGCTGTGTTTATGGCATCACGTCCTGCTCTTACATTCAGCCAGCCGTTTGTATGCTCAAAACAAGTTGTCCTACTCCTGCTGCAAGTTTTAGGTAAGAGAGGATGCTTGTTGTTTTAAAACCATTGAAAACAAGTCAATGTTGTATGTACTACTCATTTTTCTGGTAATTTGGCAACACTTTATTAAATTTAAAATGAGCACCAAAAAAGAAAGTTTTGTTTTATAAAAGTGTTCAAAATATATCATTGAGTATCGTAACTAAAATACTTGCAAGCGAATACGTATAAGTAAGGGCTACACAACAACAGCAACAACAACGTGCTCCTTAATGGGTTATAGAATTATGATTAACTTGGTGGGATAGACGAATGATGATTATGATGACATGCAACCGAGGGATTTATTCGAATTAAACTTCACCAACAAACTTTCGTACGCACTCTCTCAACTGAACTCCCTTGCCCTTGTTCGCTAGGTTGTGGGCATTAGCAAATTTTCATTAATCTTTCAAGGTCCACTGCACTGTCAGTTCAAAAAAGAACAAGAGGGAAGTATGCTGCGTCCTGGTCTGAAACTTCCTTTGTTTCGAATCACACCAAAATTATAAATTACGCCGTTAATGTATGAATGAAATTGCAATATATCCCGAATCCCATCAAGTTTTATACAGATTTAATAGCAACACATTATATTCCTTTTTCGTTAATTTAAATGATCGTACTTTTTCAGATGGTGGTCCAGTAGCAACAGAGTTTCAACCCGAGTTTGCAGAGCCACTGGAAAATTTGACGGTGCCCGTTGGAAGGGATGCAACGTTCCTTTGTCAAGTAAGAAGTCTTGGGGGTTATCGGGTACGTAAATTTCATACAAGTTGATGATGAGATACTACAACTTCAAAATTGAAACAAAATACAACTGATTTAATTTGTGGTTGTGTTTTTCGCATATGTTGGTGACATGATTTTGCAGTCAACATTTCAATATGATTGCAATACAACCACTTGCAATGCAATTAATATCTGTGGCAGGTTTTTAATTTGAAAACATAAAAGCCTTCTATCCCTAACGAAGTCGCTCTGTCTTTCAAGAAGATGTCATCTGCTTAAAAATGAGCTAATAATGACATAAAATATGGTTTTATATGTAAAAATTTTAAGTTCCAGTTCTCTGGGGCGATATCTTTACCAAGGGGTGAAAAGAGCTACGGATAGATTTTTAGATTAATGTCTTTCAACAGTATCCTGAAATGAATATAGCAGTTTGGGTAAGCTTTAAACTGTCATTGCTGCTGTGGATAAAAAGTTATGACGAGATAAATTTTTTGAGGTATTATTAATACATTTGTCAACTGGAAATTACTTGCAATGCAATTAATATCTGTGGCAGGTTTTTAATTTGAAAACATAAAAGCCTTCTATCCCTAACGAAGTCGCTCTGTCTTTCAAGAAGATGTCATCTACTTAAAAATGAGCTAATAATGACATAAAATATGGTTTTATATGTAAAAATTATAAGTTCCAGTTTTCTGGGGCGATATCTTTACCAAGGGGTGAAAGGAGCGACGGATAGATTTTTAGATTAATGTCTTTCAACAGTAGAATCCTGAAATGAATACAGCAGTTTGGGTAAGCTTTAAACTGTCATTGCTGCTGTGGATAAAAAGTTATGACGAGATAAATTTTTTGAGGTATTATTAATACATTTGTCAACTGGAAATTATTTCTTGTCACTTGTCAGGTAGCAATTTTCCTTATGCCACTCATAGTCAGACTGGCCATACTTATTTCCTTAGCTTTGCTTCTATAAATTTGACCGATTTTGTTCGTAAATTAGAACGCACACACATTATCTAACAATCGGATATGATGATTACCGTTTTTAGCCAGCAATGCTACTAGTAAAACTTGGAAATCCAACTCAACTGAATTCGAACTGAAATGAGAAGAAAGGGATGAAATGGAGAAACATCTGCTAAACTTGGTTTCACTTCAGTTGGAGAAATAAATGATCCAAACTCTTGCACACTCGTTTGTCATGGCTCTTTAAAACCATTACCATAAATGTTCCATCTTTCGTTCTTCGTACCGACAAAAACCACACAAACTTAAGTTGGTCGTTTTTGGGAAAGTATGTAAGTAGTAAGACGATGAGAGAAAGTTCCTCAACTTGTCGCTTCTTTCTAAATCGGGAAATTCAGACCACCGCAACAGCTTACGGAGTTGTAAAACTGTTCCTCATGGATATTTGAGGGCCAACAATTTTTGCGTAAATTGATTTGATTTTAATTGAGGATAANGTAGTAAGACGATGAGAGAAAGTTCCTCAACTTGTCGCTTCTTTCTAAATCGGGAAATTCAGACCACCGCAACAGCTTACGGAGTTGTAAAACTGTTCCTCATGGATATTTGAGGGCCAAAAATTTTTGCGTAAATTGATTTGATTTTAATTGAGGATAAGGACACATGACAAATACTGATATTTTAGAAAAGGTCTTGTTGGAACCTTCAAATATTTAATTGCTTTCAATCAGAACAAAGGCTGTTACTGGACTGTAATTTGATTATTATGTCTACTCGTTTGAAGTACCCCTTCCTTGTTATTAAGCCGGCAATTCAGGGCTTTTTTATATACCATCAAAATTTGCAGTACAATAGTGGCATAACTGGTGTACACCTGTGCATGAAAGAGGCTAATCTGTATTCAATACGTGAAACCACGGATGGTGAACCAAGATACTGCTAATGTTTCCTTCGCAGAAATGCATTTATTACAAATGGCAATTGCATCGTTGGAGTATTCCATCCACTCTAATATAACTGCATGCATTTCATTTCATACATCTTATAGTTTACTGAATTTCGCTGTACCAATGCACATCAAAAATAAAGAAAACAATTCTCAAAATTTCTACAAATTTCCAAAAACTTGACAGTTTTAATGAACAAAAGCGAAGCATACACTTTCATTTTTTGTACGCATCTTTACTGCGTCGTCATATGCAGATGTGACATTATTTTTTACATTTTTTACTCCATAGCTGGAAAAGTAGTTTGCATGATGCTCGTTCGTTGTACATATAGCTTCACAAAAAGTTTTGGGCACGGCTTTTTTCCGTGTAGATTTGGTCCACAAATATTTTCTAAATGAATGCAAATGAAGCAAATTTTCTCCATAAAATCCCACACTTTCAATCCCCACCTTCACTTTTTCGTGTACACAAATGGAACTCTTATATAAAAAGTTTTCCTTCGTTTAAAATAAGTTCGTGCCGCTTTAATCCCGCTTACCTATTGAATTTGTCATATGAAAAGGACAGTATCGTTTAATTTTATATAAAAAGTTTTTGAAAAATTAACAATAGGCGGATTACAGAAATTAAAAAAACCTACATCTAATATGTTTCAGCATCCACAGAGAACTTATGTAAGGCATTTATGCTTGACATTGACTTTGGATTATTTTGATTAAAGGGCATGGGTTTTGTACCCAGCAGCAAAGCAACGAATAAATGCATTCAATCAAAATTAACTTAGTTGCACTTTACTCCCGTAGTCAGTAGTTTGGAGTAAAAAGACTTTAAAAAGTTTTTCATATCAAACAAAGGCTGCACATTTGTTTGAAATTGGTGAAACCAAGAAGAAACTAGAAATCAAACCTCAATATAAACCGGAATATATGTTTGAAGACAAACTCAAAGCAACTGCAACTGTTTCAGTCTGCCGACTAGAACTTTGTATGAGTTGAGTAGTGGTTGAGACACGGGATGATAGGACGTTAAAATTCAGTTAGAGTCCATGAAGTATAGTCCAAACCTGACTGTTTTGCCTTTCTGAGTTGAAACATATTGCATCTCATCTAGAAAACTGAGAAATTTTCTTTCCTTCTTCGTTGAGAATAAAGAGAAAGTAAAGTTGAGTGAAATCGAGTAAAACTACAGAGATTCAGGAATTCAAGACCAACTGTTGTCTCATCTCAATGCAGACCGACCGGGTTCACAAGAACAGTATCCACATTTAGGCAACCCAAGTCAAGTCTCAAGAGGAGAAAGTCAAGACAAGTCAAACACTCGAATTGAGATCATGGTAGGAAAAATAAAGAAAGTCAAGAGAGAAGGGAGGGAAGGAGACTGAGGGGTAGAAACTTGGTACTACTGCTTCAGTTTTACTATGGCGAATACAACAAACTGGCAGTAATGTAAATACCACTATTTGAGGTTTTTACTGATTTAAGTTTCCAGCTGTTGGCTAAGTGAGTGAGGTAAGGCCTCATTTTCCAACTTATGATACATGTGGGACAAATCTGTGTTATTGCTATGCAAAAGTAAAAATGTGTCAAATGTACGAAAAAAATGGGATTTGATTAGAGCCCGTGTCGCTTTCAATTTTGGTTTAGAAAACGGAGAAAAACTCACATTTCGAGTTCAATTTGTCACAGTTCGTACAAACAATATTCGTTTAAAGTTCTAATAGTGTAGGTATTTAAAACTAAAAACTTTGATTTCTTTAAGAAATCACACTTTACATAAATATTTACAGCTTCAAACAAACCTGCCTTTGGTTTTCCCAAAATTTCCTTTTTACAACCTTGTAAATGCATCTCGGTTTAAAATAGTAAGAAAATTTGCCCAGGGGCATATACATACATACATAGATCAAATGCAGCTCTCTACTCAAATAGTAAACGATAGACAAAGTGTGGGTTGGTGCATACATCAAATTTTGACAAAGGATGTAAGGATTTTATGCATTCTTTGAGAAAAAAACTTAAGGCAGTTTAGATTTGAAGTAAAAACAAATAGATTTTCTCAATGTTACAATTCCTATTTCAATTTGAAGTAGGATGTATTACTCACTGCGGCGTTCTACGATTTGTTTGTCCCATTCTATATCGGTAAGCTATGGAAAGGGTGGGTGGCTATCCTAGTGCATAGTGGAATACAATAAAAGAAAAGAAAGCAAGGGAATGGAATTGTATGGTGCCAACCATTTGGTTGCATACGTGATACTCCTTTTCTGACAAATTGCGACAAGTGATATGTAATAAATTGTTGGATGCTGGATGGAATTCGGGATGGGATGAACAAGATGAAAAGCTTGTGCAGCAGTCTTGGACCTGCATGAGTAGAAAATTGAGCTGTTTTCTTTTGTTCTTATTGTCCAAGGCGTTATTGTTCGGGCATAGTTCGCCGGTTGGTGTTCAAAGCAAAAAATCACAGTTACAATAAATGAAGAGTTTCTTTATAGAGCTGAAGGACAAAAGTTGAATTCAGGCAATTGAGTAACTTAAGTACTAATTAGATACATGTATCTAATTCAAAAACGGGAACATACGTAATGTTTTTGATAATTTTAAACCACAATTTTATTTCCCCATCAGCAATGCAAACTTGCAAACTAGTAAAATGTTGAATCATTTTGGGACAATAATAAAAATACTCATCAAAGGAAACATTAGCATTTGTGTGAAACAACTTTGTTCATGGCTTCTTAACCCATTTTCTTGGCTCATTCTTTCGGCTGGAAAATGGGATTTTTTTTTCTAGAAATGACTTTCAGACTGCTTCTTTCCCACTAATCCTAATGTTCATCCATTCACTACTCAGAATCAATAAAGCTAAAGTTGTAATGCCCAGCAAATCCTAAGCAATTTAGAGTGTGAGATGATATGAATATTTGTCCCCCGGAGTCGATTGCAACTGATGGCAAGCCAAACTTCTTCTCTCAAGCCGTAAATTGCACCCGCATCGTAGTTTCAATTGTAATGATCAGATTTGCTACTCAAGTATTCAATCCACCTTCCAGGATTCCCATTTCACAACAAATTTCAAAAATTTGCATGCATCCCACACCCACACAAACAGTCGCCTTTCGTTTCGATCCGTCGCCTTCCCAATCTCAATAAGAATTGAAAATTTTGTGCCGTGTTATTATTACTTATTGTAATTCTCGTCCGCTTTTCTCCATTTCCAGTAAACGGCACCGATCTGCTGGTGGGTGGGCGCCATATGGTGTGACACCGCTTATTTGGATAGCTTAAAAAAATATCTTAGAAATCTTGAGTTTTTTGTGTACTTGAAATCTTAAACTTTTGTCAAAATAAATCAATTTTAAAACAACTTAAATCCTACAAAAAACAATATTATGCACTCTGAAAATCATGGATTATTTGTTAAATTTCAAATACAAGACGGATTCTACATATATGCAAACCATTAAATTAGAGTAACTATTTCATTTGACTAAACTATTTTAAAATATAAAACTAAAATTTTTTTAATGCATTATCTTGACATCTACGCATATTTGTTAAATGTTAATTAGCACGAACAGTGATGATAAACTATCCTTAATTTTAAAATATAAAACTAAAATTTTTTTAATGCATTATCTTGACATCTACGCATATTTGTTAAATGTTAATTAGCACGAACAGTGATGATAAACTATCCGTTCCTTAACACGACATCCAGTTAAGTAAATACTTAAGCCTTTCATCAGAGAAACAGCAGGAAGAAACGGCAAGATCCAGTAGCTGAACTCATACAGATAGTCGTACGAAAACAACAAGCGATTCGAAATTCGAACAGGAGAAAGTAAACTAAAACAGAAAGCTGGACAGCCTGATTTATGCCCTTCTTGGTCCCTTCTCATCGTTTTCTCATCTAAATGAGAATGAGACGAATCTTTACTCTTACATTCCATCTTCAGATATTCATACATTCATACTATAAGAATTTTAGTGCTATCCAAGATGAAATTTTAATAGCAATAAATAACTACGTGAAGAGAAAGAAAGGATGATAAATCTTGATGGCAAAAGTCTGCAGAAATCTGTTTGTTCCGTTTGGATTGAAATGGCAGGCGAGGCATGGAGGCAATTAGTCACCAGCCATTAGATGCAGGCAAGAGAAGAAACTATTTCATATCTGCCTTGAAGAGAAACTGCGAAATTAATATTCAATTGGGAAAGGACTCTGGATTTTTACGACTCAATTAGTTTAGTTCATAATGGTTTTGAATATTGAATGGAACGGGTTCGTCCTAGATTTCTTATTCTTACGCATACATCTGCTAAAAAAGCCCAGCAAATAGCAAACTAAAATAGTTGGTAGACAGATACTGAATTTTTGCAAGCTTTTATGTTTTTTGGATTTGGGACTAGTTCTTCTACAATTGGGATTGGTTCGGTAAAGTTGGGTAGTAATATTCATCGTACTATACAAATTTTTTGAAAGTTTTAATTTTTACAATTACTAAAAAATAAATTAGTTTATCTCAACAGGAATTGCATAAAAATTATCACAGTCTTGTAAATTGTGCAATGAAGTCAATAACGGTTTGTGGGCAAGTTAATCCCTCATTTTTGAAAAATCTTGCTTCCTACAAATACCAATCATATTATATGTTTGACTTCATTATTTCTTTTATTTCATTTCAATTCAGCTACAATATGTAGGATTAACTTTTGAAATTGGTCCATCCGTTTTAGCCCGAGTTGGAACTTATTTAATCCTCAAATCTGTCTGTGTGAGCGTGTTCCTTTGAAGAAGCAAGAGTTATCTGATTGAATCCAAATTTCGCACACACGCGAAACATGCCAACAGACAATGAGTTAAAAAACCTCCAGTGCAGCATCATATAGCCCGAGCCAGAGTATTTAGTTACAATTTCTGAACAACCTACGAATTATTCTATTTTTGAGTCGATCTAACGAGTTTGGTCAAGTCACTCAAAGTCAGTGGCAGTTGCCATCACAAAAATATTTTCATTTATACTCCGATTTTTGTCAAATTCAAAATTAAACTTTCACTAAGCACGCATGCAAAATTTGGGGTCGATCGGGCCACTTTTCAAAATTCACCCAAAGCCCGTGGTGGTTACCATCACTAAAAATTTTTTATTTACTGGCCGATGTTCATGATATTTTCGATTTTTAATCTTCTTAGCATCCTTTAAGTGTGTGCCAAAATTCAGGTCAATCGGAGCGTTTGAAATTTTGGCCTAGTCCCACTACTGCACTTTTTAGATGGGAATTGGACCACCACTACAAAATTTTTATTTTCCAACCGATATTACCCATCTTCGAACTTAGCCTTAGTTTTGACGTGTTTTAAGTCTGGCAAAAATATGGAATCGATATCTCATGTAGAACGGCAGTAATCGTGCGGACAGACAGACAGACGGCCTCAACAGTTACATAAGCACTTCGCCTCTGGCTCGGGCTAAAAAAAGATAAAACTGGGCGTCTTACGTGCCAGAACAAAAAAGGTTTAGTGGTGGTCCATTTTCCACCATGGTCAAATTCTACTTAGAAAATGAAAATGTAAAATGTCATTCACAACTGTTCCAAACAAGCAAAATATCAAATTGTTTTAAACTGCTAATTAGCGACATATTGGAAGCCCGTACGCCTAACTCGAGCTAAATAAAGCAACACTGGCAATTATTTGTTTAAAAATTATTTTTTAAATAAAAATTAAACAGAATTTTTGGGCGCAACTCGGCATGGTCTTCATATACTCGGAAAACATTTAAAAACATTTTTTTGACTAAGCCAGTTTAGGTTTTTGATAAATGGAGCATGATTAATAAATAATACGGAACTAACTGAATAAAAGCCAACGTATTGCCGTCTTCCAAACAAAAAAACAATTAATTCGATTCACAAAAGCGCTTCAACTGCCTAGTATCAGTTTATAATACTAATTCGACTTTTGAATTTCTTATATAGGTTGGATGGGTTCGAGCCGACACAAAAGCGATTCAAGGTAATTTAATTTAATTAATATAAAAATAGTTAAGTCAAGAGGCGTATTCAACTAAAGTAGGGACATGACTAAATCGGATTCAGATGGATTTATTCATTTAAATTGATTTTAAGTTGTTACCTTTTATTAAATGAAATTGACATACCCCTATTTGTATTTCCGAAGCATAGGCGAAGGAAAATTATTGTTATGTTAATGCATGCACTATTGCTTGACAAATGTGTGGAAAAATGAAGTTTAACCAAAACCAAGTGACGCACAAAAAAGTATATTGCTATTTATGTGCAGTTATCCAAAATTCCTGTACTTGTACTAGAATTTCATCCATAATATTACGTAAGTCTAAGTGAGCCTGTACAAAAAATGAGCTATGTTCACATTTGTTTTTAAAGAGTTAAGAGAACGTGGTCAGAGATTTGGATTTTCCATTCTTATCAGCAAATAGCATCATCCTCACGTAAAGGCGCCGGTTCAATTCCATAACAGCTTCATCTTGCAGGATCGGCTGATGTTAAGGCAGCTTTCAATATCCGTCGTTGGCAGGCATTTAATAATAAGCCTGACAAGTTACAAAAACAGCAATTGATGGTTTGCTAAAGTAATTACATATGATTGATATATCGTGTATTTTAACTCATGAGGAAGAGTATCCAATTTATTTGTAGCATAAACAGAAAGTATGTCGTCCCAGCGAAATATTTGTGTTGATTTAAGGAAGGTTCTGAAAGTTAAACAAATAAGCGTAGTAAAAGTTTCCTGTATGTATGTATTCTGAGATAAAATTGACTCAACACAAACAGCTTTAACTGAAATCATGATTATATTTATAATTTTGAAGGATAATGAGAAATTATGAAAAAGTTTTTATATATTTTAATTTTGCTGGGATTTCTAGTACACAGTGACTGATAATGCGTTAATTGTTTTTTAGCAATTCATAACCATGTCATAACTCACAATAAAAGAATTTCCGTGAGTCATTCCGATCACACCTTGTGGCATTTGCACATCAAAGGCGTTCAAGAAGAAGATCGAGGGTATATTTTTGTAATTGTAAAATACAAGATAACAGTTGTTTTATATAATAATGATGGGAATATTTTCGACAGCTCTTACATGTGCCAGGTGAGGTGTCCCGGTTTTATCCCTACAATTTGCATTAATTTATATTTTACTTTCATTGAATGAATCAATTTCTGTTTGTGCCAGATCAACACGGGTGAGATTTTATTACTTTAAACTTCAATCATGTAACCACAATTCATAATAATGATTTTTTAACAATGTTTTAGATCCCATGACCTACCAAGTGAGGATTTTAACCCAAGTTTTATAAATAAATGCGTACAACGTGTTAGTTATGATATTTATTTTGCAGATTGCCTTCTTAGAGGTTGTAATCCCCCCAGATTTTATCCCAGAAGAGACATCTGGTGACCTCATGGCTCCAGAGGGGTCCACAGTTAAACTTCAGTGCAACGCTAAGGGTCATCCCGAACCGGCTATAATTTGGTTAAACTCAAAACCCAAAACATATTGCTTTCACTTCATGTATTGAAATAATTGTAACGTTGTAAATGTTTGTTCAACTTTCAGGCGCAGAGAAGGAGGGCAGAATATCTCGCTAAAAAGCACAACGGGGTCAAAAAGTCAAGGTGAGAGGAGTTGAATTCCACACATTACCTTAAATTCTCAATTTCGTGTTACACTTAAGCTTCAGAATTGGTTAATTCAATAGATGAATGAGTAATTATTCCGCCCCAACTCCATTTTAAAGATAGGTATAATTATTTAAACTTATGTAACAAAAATTCATAACTTTCAACTTCACCTGGAGCTTTAAAAACTCAGTTAATTTTCTGTGTCCATTGCATTGTACTTACCTCAAAGCAAGGGTACCATTAGTGAAACCACATTACTTTAAATTCGACCTTAAAAAAACAGTCTTCTAATATATCTGTATATACGTCTCTTCAATTTTTCGCGACTCTCCCATTTCTCTTATCATGGATTAACTCACTTTATGAGAATTCTCAAAGTTGATTTCCAATTTGAGACTAGAAGAAGGTTGGGGCACTGGAGAATTACGTCGTTAGCCAACCATCCTAGTTTCGAAAGAGCAGACGTCTTTGTATAGATAGATGAATAAATACGCATATAGAAGAAACTCAGAGGCTGTTCAGAACAGAAGGTTGGTGTTCTTGTAGGAGGGCGAATACTCATCAAGTCCACTCCACATCTGACAGTTGTTGTAGCAAGGAAGATTTTCTCCCTTATACTGAAAACCTCAGGTTCTAAACTACATATCAAGGACTGTCCTGCACCCTAACAAGCATAAGCTTGAGATCAGATCACAACAATTGCACCCAAGTTTAATCCCGGCCACATTCCATCATCATGGGAAGGGAACTAATGACACCGTTCAAAGTTCTTCATCCGACCAAAAGTTTGACTTGCTCGTCATTACCTCAAAAAGCAAGGCATTGTTTCAGGACTTGGGGCTGTTGAATTGGATTCTTTCCTGGTCTGGCTCTTCATCGTAATTCGAATGTCAGTAGAGCTCAGAATTGAATTGCAAGTTATGTTATGAGTAAGCAGGAAAAGAAAGTTGAATGGGTGGGATAGAGTAGAACAGAACAGTTCCTTGTGGACTGAGCGGATGTATGTATTCCCATAAAAATTCAATTTCAACATTGATTTTCAATGAAGTTGGCCACCACTGGCACATTGCACCCCACACCGGTCTGTCTGCAGGATCAAGTAAATGTTGAATGGAGGTTCAAGGATGAGAAAGCAAAAAGAAAGCAGCAGCCAGACCTTATTGACTTGTTTTGAACTACTGGTAAAGTTCCGTCCATAGGATGTCCGGATGCATAAAATAAAGTACAATAAATACAGCACACAAGACCTGTGCCACAAGTATAGTAACCAGGTTTGTTTGGTATATGAAAATTTTTCAATACGCCTTGGTACGTGAGTTTTCAGATAAATGTATTAGTTCGACGGGAAGTTTTTTTCATGGAACAGGTTGGGTATCTGAGGTTCACTAATACTTGGCGATGACCTTACGTAACCCCACTGACCCGGTTTGTTTTTGAAAATAACTATTTCACCTATCTTAAAAGTATGAGTTCCTTTGCAGAGTTTTTATCGAGTGTACAGTATCCCAGCCATTTTGGTGTATTAAATAAATACAGTTTTACTCAATTTTTTTACCGTCAGAACTTCTCCGTTTACTTTTTTCTCCTAGCATTAATTCAATTTTATTTCATTTCTAAGCCGAAACCATTCTCCGCGACTTCGACTTTCGTGAAATGAACAATGAAGTGAAAGCAAAGAAATCAAAAGTGAAGGGAAGAAAAGTAAAAGAATTTTTATATTAGAAAGAAATATCCTTTATTTCCAACCAGTACGTGGGGGGATCTCTCTGTGGATGTGGATTTTTAGGTTATCACTCATATACCTACGTTATAATATTTATATATCTTAGCCCGTCTGAGCCCAAATTCATCCGGTTCTTTTACTCTTCGAATTTTCGATTTAGTTCCATGCTTCATTAATCCCTAAACATTAACTCCAACTGACTCCATCGACGACGAATTTTTTTGATATTTTATTTTCTTCTACCAAGTGATGTGCTGATTGAAATGAAACTACGAATGGAATTAAATGAATGAAAGGGTAAAATATAAAACAAATTGCCCCACATTGGTTTATGGTCCTTTCATTAAATGATAATTTTTAATGCTACCCATTTTTTTAAAAGACATGGTGAACCAATTAACCAACATTTTATAAAAAATATAAAGAACAAAAACTTAAAAAGTTGAGTACATAATTTCGATTAGACTATTTTTTAATTTTGAAAAGTTGTAGTTTTTTCAACTAATTTAGTAATAATCAACATTTTTTCGAGTGAAGCAAAACGAGAGATTAAATATCTTGGTCTATTGCATTGCATCCTTTCCGATTGCATATACATACGTGTGCCTTCCTTCTTGATGCATACCAAATAAACAGATCAGACCTTTTCATCAGGGTGAATGAGAAATTCACTGCCACCACCACGGAAATGGAGCCAAATGAAGTTGGCGAGTTAGTGGATTTTCACTTTCACTACCATTTAATAATGAACTTCGAGCTTTCTCTTGTTGGATCAAGCTCAAGTGAGTTCGAGTTCTGGCTCTGGTTTAGTTTGTGCTTTGGTAGGTTGCTGATGGTGGTAGTGTTGGTTTGTTTGGTGGAAAATGAGGGAATTCCCTTCGGCCTGTTTATTGTATAAATAAACAAAGAGACCGATGAGTCTGATTAAAGGGAAACCCATAAACTAGACTCTAAATCACGGAGAAAACGACCTTACAGACAGGGTTAAACTGCTCAGATTAAATTGAAATCCATCCTCAAATCCTATCTTCAACAAAATAGTTGCTTCTTAACTTTGTGTAGCCAGTCGCTTAACGTAAGGTGACTTTCTTTATGGAGATGTTCTAAAATACCACTGGATTTTTAATTTACTTTTCTCCAGTTACCTACCGTAACTTTTTAATTTAGAAGATGCAGTTCAGAAGAAAAAGCGTTTTGAGTTTAAATGACTGAACTTTTCATTGAATTGCATTGTATAGCTGTAGAGCGGAGGAAATTTAACCTTGTAGTATTTCATTGCACTTGAATTGTATCATATTTCGGTGTGAGAATTGAACCCTAGCTCGCAATATAGATACATCTCTCTTCCTCAAGTTTATTTGATTCCCAAAGGTAAGAAAACCAGATTGAATCCTAATTCATTGATGGAGTTTCTAAGTTTGAAGTCTGTTTATTAAATAGCATCCTTAGACCTAATTTATGAGAAAGCTCAGTTTGTCCGTCCGTGTTGTAGCAACCAAAGGGTAAACTTCATTAATTTCATTTTGGCACATCGATTCAGTACATCGTTCATGATGTGGAGGTTGAAACAGCGGAATGTTTCGAAGGGATAGCAATTTTAAACAGCACACAATTACAAAAGTTTAAATTTTGCAAATTTCTCGAGTCCAACACCAGATACTTTGCAACAGACGGATTTGTTTGATATAACTTGAGGCTTGGTTGGGTTGTTTGCATGCTGGTGGCAGTCTCGTGTTTGCATTAGTGTGGCTTTGGTGATACAGTAGAAGGTGGATATTAGATATTTATGAGGGTGTGCAGAGGGTAATCAATGTGCCACAGACTTTGACACCCTTCGCCTTCTTCCATCTTCTCTCTGTTGGTTCTTCTATGAGATTGGGAAAGACGAAATCATATTACTGAAATTTCCTCCATTGATCTTTCCTTGTGTGCATGCATATTACGCAACGAAACTGCTGGATGTTGTTGTTTCGTTTGTAATAGATTCAATAGTAAAGAAAATAAGATGCAGAACTACGTGTGTTTATCAATGACCACAGTCTTGAATGACTCACATGATAGATGACACGAAGACGACACAAAAAAATGCAAGAACTTATCCAATTTGTGTGACACCTTAGTTTCGCTGCTTTCCCCATCTCTGCCGTTCTAAGAGTCAGGTGCATATATTATTTATGTTAAGAAAAAATTGCGTCATCTCTTCAAAAATAAAACTAAACCCCCAAAACTCATTAAATTCCATATAAAACCTGCAACGCCTTAGTTTATTCCCATTGGACACCAAACAAACGGATTTATGGCTTACGGATTCATATCGAATCTTTCTCACTACGTCTGCCAACACAACCAATGCCAATTTCAATTTTTGTTTTTATTTGTAACAAAAATCCCTAAAGCTGAGTTACAAGCATATCTTGTGAACTTTTGGACGGAACATTATACGTAAAAGTTTCAATTTCAACGTCTATAAATATCAACTATACCCATACTGCATCAAAAAGAAATACAATGAACCATTTCCTGTCCTTATAATGTTTGGGAAATTTTGTGCTCTTTTCTAGTTGAAAAAATTAACTTCAAATATTTATGAGTCCGGTTCCCTCTTGAAGCCATATATTTAGAACGCTTAGTTTGACTTGCACCCAACCGTTTGATCTTTCCGTTCTGAAAGCCTTGAAAGATTGAATTGTATTCCCTGCGCCGTCAATTGCCTTTTACTAATCTTTTTTTTCCTTCTATGCCCGATTGTTCCCTAATTATGAAGTGATTGTTCTTTTTCTTTGTGTAATTCACAGTTTCCGTGTTTGAAGGGAATGTGCTGCGACTGGTGAAAATTTCCAGGGCTGACATGGGTAAGTGAACCATAAGAAGACTAATTCGTATTCTTGTAAACTGCATTCTCTTACATTTAGCAGTTGTCTTATACGGTATTTTAATAATTCTTTTTAATTGTAGGTCCTTATTTGTGTATTGCATCAAATGGGTAAGTGTGACAATCGAAGCGGATAGGATAACGGTGGTATATTCCCTTCATTTTCACTTTTGTTGTAATATTTTGTTTCAGGGTGCCTCCCTCGATTTCTAAACGGATCACTGTTTCTGTGCATTGTAAGTACTGTAACTTTTATTTCTGTCAGATGTCGAATCGACGCTGCCATTGCTATTTGGTAAAAGCCTCAGATTGGAAGGCAAGCGTTAAATTCACTGTCAGTTAGATTGAGATTTAAAAAATTAAACGATGATATTTTGAATTATTGACCAATTTATTTAAACGGCTGAGTGCAGTTGCACTGCATTTTATGAACTAAAATGAATCAATCAGCCCTCTTAAAATGATGGTCTCTCTTAATACATATATAGTATATAAATTCACACTCAAGTTTGGTGGTTTGGAGTAATAAACTCCACATCCCATTGACTTTCTTTTTAAAAAATGAAGTCAAGTTCTTAATTTAATAAACTTTGCATTTTTTGCATGATTTTGAGTTCCCATAAAAATGAAAAATGACAATGAAAGGAACCCTTCGTAAACCCTGGCCAAAAGCCACTAATGGACTATCGAATTAGGGAAGGACGGAAAGAAAAGCAAGGGCAAGGTTGGTTTATTTCCTTAATGTTATGATTTAAATCAAATCTGAAGAAAAGTAATCATAAGCATCTTCTTCACCCTTCTCTCGTCTTGAATGATGGCATGGGCTGCATAATATCTTCTACGTAGAACTCTTACTAGACTCAATCAAACCGCTTCAGGGCTGGAATGGAACACGAGAGGAACAAATTTTATTATAATGCACAACTTGGGGACTGGCTGCACGATTGGAGTGCAGAGTTGCTTAAATCCTCCGACAAAATTTTGCATCCGGCGTTCTTGCAACTTCCACTTCCTCAACTTTTCTCTTCACTCCTTGTTCTTTGGTCTCCATGTTCGTTGCGTATTTGAATATTTAAGGATTTTGGAATTTGGAAATTACTTTACTTGTCGGATAAGCAAGAATGAGGCAGAGAGCTTAAAAGTAACAGCAACAAAGTACGAAAGAGCAGAGTGATGAAGAAGTGATTGAGAAAGGGTGGAATGAAGAGAAAAGTAGTGTTTTATTTTGGTTATGCCTTGCTTGGAGTTGGATGAAGATGTTGTTCTTTGGAGGTAGGTAGTTAGTTGAGGATTAAATGATTCGAGAAAGTATAGAGAACGTAGAAGAAACTGGGAAGAACTACAGAGGGTTGAGAAGACTTGTCCTGAAGGCGGTCGGGCGGGCGGGGAAAATAGCCAAATGACTCGTTAAATCGCATTTTCTCCTAAATTACTTCTTCCGTTGCCTCCATCTCCAATACTGACTTGTAATCCTGGACCGGGGTTGTCCGGAGTTGTCTGCAACATGCTTGCTTACTGTTAACAAAATCACCGGCGACTGGAAGTTTGTATTCTTAGTAAGAATTTCTTACAAGATTAGTTTGGTGCAGGTCTGGGTCTGTTAAGCATATTCAACCAATTTGTGGCCAGATAAAATCATAGTAGGTCACAAATTTGGGTTTGCGAAGTTTAAATAGTTATGAGCTATGAAAGATTAAATAGAAGATGTGTGTGGTCAAAAATCATGAGTTCACTGAATTATTCTAGTGAGTGGGATATGATTTATTTTAGCCCACATCTTTTGAGATTAATTAATGAAATGTATGTAGCAAGAGAGCACATTGTTTCTTAGTTATTCATCTCTAAAAAACACAACGGCAAGAGTGGGCTCCAGTTGAACCTAGAAATAAGTATAACTCATTTTGATTTGGTTGCAAGAGTGCTTTCTGTTAGGAGTTAGATAGTCATCCTTTGGAAACATTGAAATCTTTGTAAAAGAAAGTCAACGCTGAGCAACTTGGTGAGAACAATGAAAAATCCTTAAATTCCGTCAAAAGACATTTAACAAGTTCCGGAAAATTGTCCCAATTTCATAAACTTGCTTAACAATGTGCACGTTGTGCTTCCGCTCTGGGTTTTTCCTATTTTATATTCAGGTAATATGGAAAGCAGAGAACTCTATATTCAATTCTTCAATATTCTAGATGTATTTATATCGATCGAACAATTGCAATCTGTATAGAAATCCACGATTGTTCTGTTTATAATTTTTGAATACGGATTAAATAACAGCTAGGCTTTGTCTTCCATAAGTTATGATTTGCATTGTCAAAATAGCACCTGGTAGCCATTCCCGTAGAAGTTAGTAGAAGTCTATATGCCTTTCAGAACTTTCTTTGTTCCTTGAACAATCCAAACCATTCAAATGGTTCCGTTATCTGGTATACATTCTAGTTCTATTTACATAAATAAATAAACAATTTGGTTAAAACGAGGCAGAAAAGACCAAAATAAAGAGGACAGGAACAGCGATCCAGACAACTGGAAGAGTTTGGAAATTTGCCAAAATTTTAACAAACCCCATTTCCCTACACTTAAAATTAGTTGCATTTACTTCTGTTTCAAATCTGCAACACAAGGGCGTAGATAAATTTATTAGATAAATTTATGCAAAAGTGGGTAAAATAAATTTGAGCATTCATTTTTGGTGAATTATTTTACTCATTTGTGGTTACAAAGTTGAACTTGTATGAATTTGATTTAGATGAGTTCCAGCAGCTTGAAGCAAAACCCACAAAATCACTTTATCTAATTTCATTCCACTTTCTCTTAAGAAAGTGTATGAATTAAGAGATTGCATAAACTGGGGTTAATTTTGCATGAATTCTGACATATTTTCCACTTTAAAAGTCCATTAATTCTTACTCTGCTGACAAAGAAATAAGTTGGCTGGTATTTGAAACAACTGGCACCTTTAACTCGTTTAATGACAATGGATTTCCTGTTTAGATTTATGCACGACTTTTGTTCGCTTACTATTGTTAATGTAACTTGTGATAAAAAATTTTGTACTTTAACTCTCGTAATATTTTTTGTCCTACATGCAAATAATTTGATTTGCAGTCCACCCCGTTGTACAAGTGCCGAATCAGTTGATTGGTAAGCTATGCATACTTTGTAATAATTAAGATTTAAAAAATTGGGCCGTGTTGAATTAATTTCATGCCATTCATCATATTGCAGGAGCACCTACAAATACAGACGTCGTATTGGGTATAAATAAAATTAATAATCCTTCTAATGCGATCTTAAATAATGAACTTTCTCAAAATATTTGCTGATAAACTTTTTTTTATTCAACAGAATGCAACGTCGAGGCATTTCCGTATGTATTTTTTTAAATTTAAGATATTAATACAGTAAATTTTATCGACATTTTTTTCAGACGGAGTATTCACTTTTGGATGAAAGACAATGGTAAGTTTTTGGCGATGTATTTTGCGGAAAGTTTAGAGATAAAGTGAAACCAAAGTATTCTTGAGAATTTTTCCAAGTTTTACTTTCACTGCTGGTGAAAGTAAAACGCAATCCGAAGCCCAACAACAGGCACACATATCTGTATCTAGTACTGCATTTGAGGCAGATGGAGGATATTATTGCAGTTATTTCATTTTTTTTATTTCATTCTTACTCTCATGACATGATCTACTTCTGAGACGCTTCATTTTCTCCACTTCACTTGTTTCTGCCATTGCTGCCGTTACTTGGTTTCCAGGCTGGACTGGTTTTCTTTTTACTTTGCCTGATTCATCCCTCCCATCCAGATATGCCCTATGGTCTGTCTTGGTTTGTCTTTGTCGGTTGGGTTGGACGGTTGTTATTTGGTTTGGTTGGATGGTTGACTGTGAGTGAAAGGCGTTGAGAAATCGGTTGAAATTATTTCCGGCAAAATAACTGAGATGATTTAATGTAAAATGTAGTAACGAGTGTAAGTAGAAGAACATCCCATCATCTTGTTCTTGTCATTGTCAAGACAAGACGAAAAATTGGATCTTTTTCCTTATATCCATCCCATACCAAACAGAGTTCAACCCCACAAAAGCAATCCAAGTAGTTTAGTCCAGCTGAAAAAGGGCGTTATTTTCATTTCTCTTTTTCATCTTAGTTGTTCTCATCTCTCTCAGATCAAACAGCAGAGGGACACACCACACAAAATACAAATGACAGAAAAGAGAAAGCAACACTCTTCGTCAACTTCAACTTCAGCATCACGACAAAGTGTCATTAAAATTGGGAGAAGACTACAAAAATAAAGGGAGGATGTGCAATATAGAATTTTGCGCATTTTTTGCTGCGTCAACGAATTAGGTTGATGCCAGTCCTGGGTTGAGATCAGGCATCCGCTTGCTGATGTTGGTTAGAATACTCAGATAAATGTTGACATGCAATACTGCATTTAGTTAGACCTTTTAAAACTTTTTCTCTACAAATGAATTCTGGAATGCAATGTTAGCCATTGCAAGGCTCAATGACTTCACGCACAGAAGAAGAACGTACGAGTAATATTGTTTTTTTTATAAAATGCAAATGCAATTTTCAAGTTCAATGTTCAACCTGTCCCAAGAGAGCTTTATATTCTTTGCTCATGGCTAAAGAGAGGAATCTGTTTTAATCAGTATAAATTACTCCGAAACTAGCTGGGCTGGTTGTCCCTCTTCAATTCATACTGTCACCGGTCGTATCAGCTTCCATGTGAGAGATGAATGATACGTTTTAAACCATGTTTTAAAATAAGACTTACTTTTAGCAGGAGCGATGATAATTTCCCAAGACCGCTATGAAGCTGAGGAAATAGTCAAATCCATGTTTGAAGTAAAGATGATTCTCACAATTCGATCGCTTCGAAAAGAGGACGCAGGACGATATCATTGCATGGCAAAGAACTCGCTGGGGGATGTCGATTCCGTGGTGAAACTTCAAGGTGCGTCCCTTTTTGCAGTGCCCTTATATTTTCTGTCTTATATTTGCTAAATTCTGAGTAAAAATATCTGTATTTTAAATTTAGTATTGCAAGGAAAGGAAGACGCTACAGAGGGATCGTCCCGGAACGAGCTACCTCCACTTCTTTCTTACGATGAAGACGGAGATGACCTCTACGACTACGACTCCCCAGACCTGGTCGACACCCCACCAAACTCCAAAGCCCCTGGCAGCAACCGAGACGGAAAAAATCACCGACAAGACCATCAAACAAGAATTAGCAACAATTTCACACCGGGTGGCAGTGGTCATGTAGCTGTTGGTGGAAGTGGGACAGATCCCAACAATCGACTTTCCTCCAACTCTAATAACAATATCAATAATGGGCGACACAGTCGAAAGTCGTATTCCGCTACTGGCACCAGCGGAGTTGGAGGAGGGAATAGTAATAATAATAATCTGGCAGTCGGTAAAAATAGAGAATCCAATAATCCTAATGATCACAACCGTTTCGGGATGAAAACGGTTGTGGTCTCGTTAAGCCCCAATGGTAATGGACTTCCGGGGAGGGCCTCAACCAGCAAATATCATCAAGGGATGCATACTAAGTTTTTCTTTGCCATCTACTTGCTGTGCCATTTGCATTTTCTTCCTCAATTGTAGTTCTACTAAGTAGTTAGAATTAGTACTTTTAAGGCATGAGTGCATAATGAGTAGTTAAGAAAATTTTAAGAAAAAGCAGTCAAGACTTTCTTGGAGGGTAAATGGTAATGTGTAAAAGTATTTCGGATATTTGGGGCTAAAATAAGTGAAGGAATGGGTATGACAATGACATTATTATGCTAATCTCTGCTAGTTAGTTGGCTAAGATTTTTTTCCTGTAATAAATTTAATGCAATGGCAGAAAGGTTTGATCTTGGTGCAGCTTTTCAGTTCAAATAATATATACATATAAACTGAGTCATCTAAAGATTTCAAGTACATCAAGTTGGGTTTTATAAAAGGTGACGATTGTATTTCATTTGCTGTATGGCATGTGATGTTGATGCTGATGATAAATATCTATAGGTAAGGCTTTGTCGTGTTAAGATTTTAAATGAAGTATAGACATTACTTTGCATACATAGGCTAAAGGCAAGACGGAAGCTTTGAAACACAAGTATTCCACACAGATTAACTAAACGTTGATTACTAAAAATTGTAGATTCTAATCGTGGTAAAAATTCCACATTCCGTTTCATTATATTGACATTATTTTTATAGAAGTCGATAATGCGCACGTCTGTTATTAATATAGTTGTGGTAAAATTAAGGTACCATATTTATCACAGACAAGTAAGTCTTAACTTAATTATGTATGAGTTTAATAAATTAAGTACATAATTAAGCTTGTGGGGTAGTCTGCAGTCGTCACAGTTGGATTCTACTGGATCGCAAAACTCAATTCTTGCAACTCTATATATAAATTACAAACACCAGTTTTATCTACCTAAATGAACGCTAAGTTGTATCAGTGACAGTTGGCATTATCATATAAAATACAAACGTAGTCATTTAAATTTTAATCTAAATTTTAATCTTTAAGATAGACTCTTGCCCATAAATTATAAGAATACATCTCATCTCACCAGAATGACCGATATACGATGAATATGAAGCATTTTTTCAACCAAATTATGAATCCTCCAGAGAAAGAAGTAATACTGCTTTTTTGTGTCCGTAAAGTAATTAATAAATTATCAAAGTTTATTAACGAAATAAATAAAAAGTCATATGTATTTATCAAATTCCTTAATCACAGATTTCTTACCTCTCTCAATCTTATACAAACTTATTGCCTTTTTCGTTTTACTCTAAATTGAGTTGAATGAAATAAATATCCAATACGGAAAGCATGATATCTTATTCTGTTGCATATATGAACTCACTCCCCTCTTGGTTCTAAAAAAAATGAAACCTTAAATTGAGACGTTTTGAATGTCAGACTGAATAAAAATCCGGATGAGAAGGGAATCTTGAGAGTGAGATGAGATTTCTTTTATTTTT
>JAAXNX010000371.1:0-31597 GCA_036491905.1 Folsomia manolachei
TGAAATGAGAGCATAATGATATCACATCTGTCCTTCATAAGCAAACCCATCTGAATTAATATTTTATATTTTAGTCTAGTATCAATTACTCTCTCAAATTTCCAAAAAAAGTTAAAGTTTATTCAGATATGAAAAATATGTGACTGTAACTCGTTTAATATTTGATAATTCCAAGTAATGGTGAACAGTAAATAGATTAGTGTTAATTTCGGAATATATTTGGAAGGGAATGTTTTCATTGCTGCACTTTCTGTTGTAGCCAAAGTTTCTGTCGTAGTTTGTTCCATGGTTGTCAACCGGAATGTACTTTGATGTTTGTTCCGTCGTTGTGGACCTAATCTGTGTGCTCGTTCCCTTAGTTGTCGTCAAGGAAGTTGTGCTAATGTTGGGTGTCCTGTTTGTAGTTGGAGTGGAAGTAATTTCCGTATTTACGCTTGTCAACATTGTAGCGTTTTCAATAGTAGGCAACATGGCGGGTGCAACGTAGTCATTAAATATAAAAGGAGGTTGAACTTAGACCACTATTAAGTCATTCCGAATAAACCCAGGACTACTAGAGTAGGTAGGGTACCATAAGAAACCTATGGAAATTCATTGATCGGTTTCCGGGCGACTTTCTCCTAGCCCGGGATGACTTTCTCCGGGTAAAAATGTTCCCAATGCTTAATATTGTGCTTTGTATTGCTTAAAATTGATGCTAATTTAGGACCGGGTAGATATCCAATTTCAATATCCAATTTTCCTCGGAGATATTGGGCAATCTTCGTTNAAATTGATGCTAATTTAGGACCGGGTAGATATCCAATTTCAATATCCAATTTTCCTCGGAGATATTGGCCAATCTTCGTAGTAACTTCACCTGCCCATGGTAAGATAATTCTACTTTCATCATCCTGTTTTGGTGGAGGGTTATCAATTTTATATTTAACTTTAGAAATCCGATTTTTGATTAGCTGGAGGGTAGCCATTTTGTTGTAGTATTTCTTTGGTGAGGTTTACTTCTTGTTTGAGATTGTCCTCGTCAGAAAGGCGAAATGCACGAGTTAATAGGGTATCCACTACTCATTGAATTGTCCTTGTTCTGGAGGGCAATGGTTTGGCATAATTGTAGTATTTTGGTCATCTTACTTTATCTGCTGTGATGGTGTAGCGGCATCACATCTGCCTCACACGCAGAGGGTCCCAGGTTCGATCCCTGGTTACAGCAGTATTTTTTTGCAGAGCTTATCTTTATGTCGACGATGTGGATTTTTTTTTGTCGCAAGAACGCCTTCACAAGTCAATATTATGCATTCATCGTTCTTAGCCTTAGAATGTAATACATGACTACATAAGTCATTTTTTGAAAACAGTTTTCGTAAATTTTATTGGAGCTCGTGCACTATCCGATTTCTGATTGATGCAATGATATCAGTAAAATTTAAACTACTTTGAATCCACGTCACAAAATACACTTAATTCATAAATTATATTAACTAGCAGCCGCAATAGGAACAATATTATTTGACTTGGCAGAGAAATCTGTACTGCTTGTAGAAATGTTTGCAGAACCGGGTGGACTAGAACTAGCGACTGCGACTGTGGGCGAGGTCCTACCTTTGCCATGGGGTGACCAATTTCCCAAATTTAGTAGATTGAAGCCAGGCATCTCCTTAGATTCGAAAAATGTGTAGGATAGACTAATCGACGACACGGTTTCCATTTTCGGATCATTTACAAATTCAGGATCTATGTAAAAGAAAACTGGCAGCTCCACCGTTTCACCGGGATTCAGTCTTTGTTCTTCAAAACAGAAACATTGGATTTTGTTAAAATACTGTCCTGCTTCAAACGGGATAACATTGTAGGTCGAAATTCCATCGACAGGGACTGATGTCTTGTTTTCAGCGCGATAGAAGGCGAGTGCCGTTTCTCCAGGAGATACCTAAAAATATACACATCAAAGTTGGTTATCTTTATCTTGTCTGCCATAAAAATTAGTTCTTACAATAATTTCTGATTGTTGGGGTCTGAAATTCCACATCATTGAAGAAGACTTATCGGCGAAGAATCTGATAGTAATTTCTCTATCCTTGAATTTCTTTATTGTTGACAAATCTGTTTCCGCAGCATGTGTTGAAGTCGTTCCTCCATAACTGTATGACTGTAATATACAAATAAAATCTTAAGATTTCAGAAATCGGATTTCTGTCAATCCATTCTCAAAATTAGCATCGTTAATGCGCCTTACCGCACAAAATATCCTGTAAAGAGGAACAGCAGCGTAGGAAGCTCCCACCGTGATAACGCCCAACGCAGCAAAATAGTACATTGTTGACTTCATCCGTAATTTCCGTTTGGCTTCATCCATAGGCCCCGATCCACTCTGATAACTTCTCCGGAAAGGATGCAAAATCCCAAATTTTGACAGGGATGTCCTAATGTTTCCACCATTTATGGATGAAAATCCCCTCAACTGACAAGTACAACAGCACCGAGAGATGAGGCTTATCGATGAACGAGTTATCGGCACTGTTGTCGACATGGTATAAGGATTGAGAAGGAGAAAGCGAGTAATTCTGGTCATTGTCGTCATTTCTTCAGATTTTCTGTAGATGCCAAGTTAATCCTTTTGCATTTACTGGATGTAATCTGATTCTGAAATTACAATAGAATTAATTACTTGTGCATGAAATGGAAACTTTAATTTGGATGGAATTACAAACAAAATACAAGATTACAAATTGAATGGCTGCAAATTGTTTATTGTAAGTCAAGTGTCCAAATGAGCATCACATTCTGCACTAGTTCTTAAAATCTTAAAAAACACAAGTAGTTTAAAAATACAATTAAAAATATTTACAAAATTGTTCAAGATCCATTCCCGATCTCACCTTGCTTCACCTAGCCGGCGCCAGTGCTAAATGTGCCATCCCAAAAATGAGTGCTCCAAAGAAAACCACGACAGTTTCGCCCTTGGCGCAGATTAAGGCCTTAGAAAGTGATCCCACACTTGTGGCCCTCTGCGAGAAGTTCTTACCACCCAACTATGATTTCGAAATTGCTAAAACCGTTTGGCGAATCCGAAAAACGGCTGGATGTTCCACGGTCGCGTTGCAAATGCCGGAAGGTGAGTTAACCGCTTCTACCTGTTAAACTTGAGATGAGGTGAAAGTTGGAGAAAGTATTGATAAATGTTAGATGATAAGATAAGTCGATAACAGGCTTATCCCTATTTTGATTATTTGACTCAACAATTACCTGCCTGCTAAATTCAAGGCATGCACGCACGTGTTTTTGCAGCAGTCTTGTTTTATGTACCGGAGAAAGTGGAGAAAGCACATCATGATTACCCGAATTTTTATATAATTTCAGGCCTGCTCATCTTCGCCTCCAAGATTGCCCAAGTTCTTCACGGTCTAACCGGCGTAGACACCATTCTCATGGGCGACGTCACCTACGGCGCCTGTTGCGTCGATGATTTCACCGCCTCCATGTTAGGAGCTCAACTCCTCGTCCACTACGGTCATTCTTGCCTCGTCCCAACCTCCGTGGCCAACCGAATTGAAACCATTTATGTCTTTGTGACAATCAAGTTCAACCTGGAATCTTGTATTCAGAGCATAGCATCCCTTCTCCAGTCGGAAGAATTGGACTCCAAATTGAAGAAAAGCAACAGAGGAAGAATTGTGGAAGAACCGGAAGGACAAGACTCTCTAAAAATTGCCTTGGTCTCAACAATTCAATTCGCCAACAGTCTAGCAGCTATCAAACAGGGACTGGAGGGTGAAAGCGGGACTCAATCAGAAATAGGGGACTCACAAATTCAAACTAAGAAAGTTGTCGTAAATATCCCAAGAAGTAAACCACTTTCTAATGGGGAAATTTTGGGATGTACAGCCCCACGGGTGGGAGACGATGTCATTATTTACGTGGGGGATGGAAGGTTTCACCTAGAAGCAATGATGATGGCTAATCCTACCATGTTGGCTTATCGGTGAGATAAAGACAAATTTTTGATCGTTGCAATAATGGGTTAATGATGCATTATATTTTAGATACGACCCCTACAATCGGACCATTACAGAAGAAATATTTGACCATGGTGCTCTCAGCTCTTCTCGACAATCCTCAGTTGCTCCCCTGATGGCTGCAGAAATTTCAAAGAAGCGATTGAAAATTGGCATTATTCAAGGGACTCTTGGCCGTCAGGGAAATCCTAAACCGGTTGACCATGTCTTCACCAAACTCTCTGAACGACACGACTGCTTCATTATCCTGATGTCGGAAGTGATGCCGGCAAAGTTAGCTTTGTTTAAGGATGTCGACCTCTGGGTACAATTTGCCTGTCCAAGACTCAGCATTGATTGGGGCAACGCCTTTGAAACTCCGATACTTACCCCGTTCGAAGCGATGTGGGGCAGTAGGAATTGTGGGGATGGCTCAAAGTGTTCCAGTTCTACCACGGGTGAAGACAAATCCTCTTCCTGTGAATATAAAGGACATCCCATGGACTACTATGCCTATGAAAGCTTAGGACCTCATACCCCTAATTTTATGCCGGCTAAACCTAAAGCTGTAAAAGTTACGTAACTAGAATTTATGACAGTAAAACAAAAACTTGGAGAAAGTTTTATATTCTGAAAAATATACTTTTGTTTTTGGATTTATTAATTTAAAACTTACTCTCACATATTTTACAAATTAGTCAAACTCCTGTCCCCCAAACCGACTCAGAGTTCTTTTAGCCTCACTCAAAATCGAATTAGGATCATTATTATCTTTACTTAACGCAATTTTAAAGCTTTTATCAGTCAGTACTTGTTTCGAATTTTGAACAACAGAGTCATAATTTTTAAACAATTTTGGCAGCCCACCATTAACTGCTTGACCACCACCACCCCCACTCGAAAACTCTTCATCCGTACTTCCCATTCTTTTTGGAAAGTAATACGGCAGCGTGTTTGTTTTTGAGTTATTAGAATTTGAGCGAAAAACATTATCACCACACCCACCCCGTTGTCGTCCATCATCCTCGACGTTACTCCAATCCCCAAACTTTTTTAGGATGGAGTTATCAATCCTATCTAAAATGGACCCTTCTCCACCTTCCGAGTGAGAATTTCTCCCCGGACTTTTATTCCTTCCTTTATGCTTCCTATGATTATGTTTCTTGTGATGGTGATGATTATGATTATTAGATGAGGATCGTCCCCCCGCAAAGACATTTGGTTCTAGGAGAGAATTCCTGGAAGGTGCTACCGTGATGGCGTTGTCTCTTGTGTCCGGAATGGGTAGAGAGTGGGTGGACACGGTATTTGAGCAAGGATTAAGATATCCATTTTGATAAGGCCGTGGACCATCTAACACCGGAGAACTTTGCACCCAGGGAGGCTCTGCACTTAAACTTTTCCTTCGGGAAGGGTACACCGTTAGCATCGAAGGATTTGGAACGTTGGCCGCTAGAAGTCTCGGATTTTTTGGGACTTGCAACAAATCACTGGGAGGAAGAAGCTCGGACTTGGTCCCATTTTGTGGAGAAAGTTGTGAGAATGATGTCGATGTCGACACCTCCGCGGATGTCGAATAACTCGTTTGATACTCCAAATCATCGTCTTCATCCTCCAAATCTTGAAGGAGAAGTACTCCATGGCCGTGACCGTTCATTCTTCATTCACAGTCTTAGCCGGGGAGAAAGTTCTACATATTTAAAGAGGAACAAAAATATCGATTTCTTTATTAATTGTGTGATGTCTCAGTCAATCGATAGCGGTGTCAAATAACCAATACTGTGAAAGGTTTATTGATAATTTATCAATGATAGAGTTGACTTGAATTACCTTTGAAAGATAAGGAGTGAGCAGGTCTGGTGTTGGAACACTGCTTGAGAGAAGGAGTCCTTCTTAAATATTCTTTTGAAGGAGGTATGAATATATTACGGAGAAAGTTGGCAAGCATTGTGTCCTTGCATGATATGAATATTTCTTGATACCATGCTATCAAAATGGATTATATATTAAATTGTATTATGCTACATTATAGACTTTGAATTCAACTTGTTGAAGTACTTATAAGAGAAAGTTGGTTGGTGAAAGGAGGCAAGAGTTTAAACTGAATTTAGTTGATGTCTGTTTTGTATTGTACTCGGTTATAGGCTCTTTTAGAGTAATTTAACTTGAGTCGAGTTTAGTAGAGGCATCGGTTTCGGTAAACTACAATTTTTGTGGGATATGTATTGCATTCTATTGCATGTATCGACATATCGATACATGCAATAAGTCGGGTTTCCTGTGAAAGTGGATTGCACTGCAGTACAGTAAAGGTAATGGCCTTCCCTCGAAAATTTTAGTAATATCGAACAAGCTCTGGAAGTAGTGTCAGTTAGTCCTTTAAAAGATGGACGGACTAAAATTCAAGGTCGGTTTTTGTTAAAATAAACTTAGAACAATTCACAACTTTCTCCATGATGTAATGTCCCTTTATGAATGCACCTTTGTTAAAAGAGCTAAACCATTCAAACCATGCCCACGCTTCAAATTTTAAGGACGTGTTGATGATCGTTTTTATATCTTGGAATGACGCAAGTATTAGAAAAAAAACACTTTTCTTAATAAATGTCAAACAAATACTTTCCTGACTCGTACTCTTTAAAATCGCACTTGACAAATCGGTGTAGTTTTATCACCTTGCGTGGGCACCACTTGTTGTAAAATTTTACGTTCACAAATGTCAAAGGTGGAAATAGATTAAAACACCAACTTTAGATTGTTTCCCGATTAATGGAAATGTTGTTGTTCCTTCTTCTCCGAGAAAGTTATTAAATACTTTTATTGAGCTGCAGAGAAGAATTTATTTTAGGATTATTGAACTGAATGAAACACAGTTAAATTAGCTTTCTCGCGGATATTGTACAAATAAATTGGATTTTCATGGTATACAGTACTTAAAAGTGAAGGCATTTCACCTCCACAGAACCTCAATTAATCAACATCCTGTTGTTTTTTGGGCAAGACAAAGCTTTGTTTCATGTTGCTAACTTAATTGTTATTTGTTCCTTGAATAACCCTCCTGACTTGAAGACATTTTATTCAATAGAATGCTATTAAACTAAATACAACCTTTCAAAACCCCGTTTTGCTGTCACTTATCCATTACCGACTACTGTATTTAGTCAAAATAATGACCTTTCCAAGAAATGAGTGCAAAGCACTTTCTGAAAAAGATAACCTAGCTGATAATACAAGAACCAGCCACTAACAACGATACAGGATTCCAGCCCACTTTCTCCTCAATTATGGTTACGCCATCTGATTCATGCCAAAACCGACACTCTTTCCGGTAAAGTCAGCCATCAAATCAAACTTGTCATATTCACCTCTCGGAATAAATTCCGAGCAATCCAATGCAAATGTTGGAGGTAGCAGCTATATAACGACAACTCGTGGCATTACCATTTTGCCTGGTTAAATATTGGGTAGAACGGACGGACGGGACAGGTAGTGTCAGTCATCAGTTATGGTTTCGTTATGAAGAATGTTATGTCTTCCTTGTTTCGGTTGCCAATTCACCACATATCTCGATCTGTATTGGAATAAAACCCGACTGGATTTAAGTATTTCATCAAATACCTAAGTTGGATTGGTATTGATATTACAGTTGGTATCCAAACAAAGGCTGGACAAAGTCAAGCAAAACCAGAGTCAGGCACATTTGGTTGGAAATTCCAACCGGAATTATTTTGTGTGCACTATTTACTAATTGGGGATGGTGATATGCATAACAAGACGAAGTGAAAGTACTCAGGTGCATGTTGTTATTGACGAGCTGGCTTCATGTTATCTATCACTCCAAACTTTGTACTAATAATGCAGTGAACATGTCATGGAGAAAGCGACATGAAATGGTATTATCTACGCGAACCAATTCCCAAAAAATTGACTTTGTCCTAAAAAAAAATGAGTGTACAATAAGCATGAAAAAAGTTCCATGGGCATTTGAAATCAATACTTGCACATATCAAGAGAAAGATGAACATTGCCACGGAGAAAGTTGATTGCTAAATAGTGCAGAAAACCTGAGGACAAACTTTCTTCGTACCGTTTTGTATTCTGCTTATTATTTTTTACCCCTTGAAAAAAGGCTCAACCTCCATAAATCAACCTCCATAAATCAAACTGATATTTGAGATTGTAGCATTACTACCGGCTAGGCTTTGCCCTGTTATGCTGAAACTCACCTAAATAATTAAATATTTATTCCAAGCCGACAAAAGTGTAAGTAGTGACTCTACTTACATATATGAAGGACATATTATTGTTTTTTCATGCTTTTCTTGCATACATTGGTTATTATACTTATTAGTTAGTAGAGAAAGTCAAATATGCCATAAAACCGAGACGGGTTTTTAATCAGTGGCTACATCAATACTACCCAATCAATCATAGCATAGACACTTGCAAATAAAGTGAAATGAGTCCGATAAAATAATCGTAACCTTATTCGACCCTCTTAATTAAATATTCTTAATCATAACAGACAAACAATATTTTATTGCTTGGCTGTCTGAATATGTAAACCGAGACCAGGAAAACACACAATACGGCTTTCTTTCTAGTTTCAGTAGTTTCCCCTTTACGGGCCCACAATTATCTTATCTTTGCCGTCACGCTTCCGCGTCATGTTTTGCCAACTATTTATATTTATCCGTCATAAATAATTTGGGATGGGAGGACTTATTGTGAAAACAAATATGTCATCGTTCAACAAAAGCAAAATTTTATCATTGTTTTTGTTGGATATGTCTGTCTTGAAACTGAAAATAATGAATTCTTGTAAGAAATGTAAAACTTTTCAATTCCTTAATATTATGTCTCAATCTCAACCTTTCTTGGAGAAAGTTACTTTCTCACATTTTACGACATTTGTCATATTTTACAATTATTACTACTTAATACAATTTTGGACCACAATACTTTTAATTAGCAACTTTATCCCTTACCTTGCAAAAACCCCGACTTTCTACTCTTACCCGTTTCACCCAAAAAATCTCAATTTGTTCCCAATCTCACCCAAACCCTTGCTCTTTGCCTATTGTCGCAGAATGTGGTTGCGTACGTGTGGCGTCATCTGGTGGAGATCTAGTAATTCAGCCACTGCCTAATTTAAACTGATTTGAATTTGTCGAAATAAATTACTGCGGCGCTGTAATTCTGACACCCCAGGGAAGAACGACGTCTTTCCTTATCTCCTCCTGTCGTGGACGGGCCAAACCAAAAAACGCCACGATGACGGAGTATAAGTTGGTCGTTGTTGGTGGTAAGTGGATAACCAAGTCTATAAGTCAAGTGTAACCAATTCTTGTTTTCTAATGATTAACAATAATATACTAATGAGTCCATTGTTGTCTTGCAGCTGGTGGCGTGGGCAAGAGTGCCTTGACAATTCAGCTTATTCAAAACCAGTAAGGAATGGACAAGACTCTTGTCAGGACAATTTGTCGTGGACAAAGATTTTATGATACCGTTTATATGAATGAATGACGCAGCTAATTTTTAGGATGACAAGTTTAATTAGACGCTAATAATGTGCATTTTTTTAATGAACAGCTTTGTGGACGAGTACGACCCAACAATAGAAGACTCTTACCGTAAGCAGGTGGTTATCGATGGAGAAACGTGTTTACTGGACATTCTAGACACTGCGGGACAAGAGGTTGGTTATCTTCTTTATACGCTTTCATTGTTCCGTGCTAATGGGATATTTAAATGATGTTCCAGGAATATAGTGCCATGCGAGATCAGTACATGAGAACGGGAGAAGGATTCCTACTAGTATTTGCCGTTAATAACTCAAAATCTTTTGAAGATATCAGTATGTATAGGGAACAAATTAAGCGGGTTAAGGTAAGAGTTTGGATTTGTTATAGCTTATCAAGGGACATTGTATACTTATCTGTCTTATTCCAGGACGCTGATGATGTACCCATGGTCTGTAAGTTGTTTATGACATTTGAAAATGGAGATGTTAAGGGCGTTGGTTTATAACTTGGTTTGATTGTTAACTCAACAGTGGTAGGAAATAAATGTGACCTCCAAGCGAGAACGGTTAGGATGTCAGAGGCCCGAGAAGTAGCAAGACAATATGGAATCCCTTTTGTCGAAACTTCTGCCAAAACGAGGATGGGAGTAGATGAGGCTTTTTATACGCTCGTCAGAGAAATTAGAAAAGACGTGAGTTAATAATCTGGACTTATCAGCGTGTTCTTTTTTTGTATTTCAAATTACAATTCAAATTTCAGAAGGAAAAGAGAGGCAAAGACAGAAAAAAGCCTGGGAGTGGGCGTCCTGGTCGATGGAAATGTTCAATTCTCTAATCCACTTTGATTCTAAGACTAGCTAATTTTACAATTAATCGTTTTTTAAGGAATGTCCAGTGTTGAGGTAATTCAACACAGCACAATTATATAATTCCATCAATCCTGTTCTGCGTATGTTTGACGAATTTAAGATCAAGTGGACGAATTGAAATCTTACTTACGAGCTAAAATAGATATAAATTCAGAATATAACTGAGAAAAGTGTGCCCTTCTTGGTATCCTTCCTTTTATCTCGCAGGCATTATGATTGCTTTCCTACCAAAACAGGAATGAGTTTATACCCTTACGTACTATTATACTTTATATTTTTCTCTCTATCTACATTTTTACGATAGATACATAAAATAATCAGTGACTTCCTGGAAATACGTAAAAAAGTGTGTAATCGTAATCTACATGTCCGCAAATAACTTTTACTCAAATTGACTGTTGAAATTTAACCTTATCTAACTGTCCGTTGTTTGTACTCTGAAAATCTTGATATCTTCATCAATTCTAAATCAACACTGCTATTTACTAAATTAAGCCATGATATGCTACAATTTAAAAAGTAATTTAGTGTCAAGTGAATGAATTTTTAATACCCGTCTTAAAAAGCCTACATTTCATAAAATCGTAAATTTACCTACCCTACCTCCCGACCCGAGTTTATGTAGCAATTATAAAATACTTGCCAGGAAATCTTTTAATCTAAAAACTGCGCTTAGTCATGTTTCTATTTAATTGTTATAATTTCCTAAAAACTTGTTCGTTCCATACCATTAAATACTTTAGCTATTTATATTCTAGTATGAAACTAGAGCAATGCTCCAACTGAACAACAATTGCATGGGTTGATTGATATTTTGATATATTTGCTATAAACTGTGGAAGAAGAAAGCAATTAACTACAATTAAGTTAACTATTACAAGGGGTGGAGTGGCGTGTAAAATAAATATTGTCAATTAATTTGTAGTGCAGGATTACATTACATGCAGGCCATTTTTTAAGTAGAAGAAAAAAATGGCAGTCAACAAGCGTGATATGATAGCACACAATACTGAATGGTGTTCATCAATCAATTCATTATTGCTATTAATTAATTAATCAATTATTTACTGTTATTTATAAAACCTAATGGGTTGATTGAAAGTATTTTATTGTTATTTAATTTATCCTAAACGAGGCTCACATTACGTTATGTTTTAGCAAACCAAAACTATGAAGTTTTATTAATTTCCTCTTCTTTTACTCAAGTCGTTGCGTGTAATGCATGGAATTATAGCTGCATTTGAAACTTGTTTACATTTATATTTTAATTTTTAATATACTTGGTTTTAAAATGAGATGATATCAGAGCACAAATTTATTTATGACAAGTTTGCAAAGAGAGTAAAGAATGAATGATGGATATCTTAGGGTAATTAATTACCTAATTAACAAGTAGTTCATTGGCTAGGTTAGGACCCTTATCCCATTTTTTAAAAATGTTCTCGCCAACAAACTACATGTCATAAATGACGATTAAAAAAGATTTAATCAATCAATGTCTGTGAATGAAAATTAATGTTTTATGCTATGCTGAGACTGCGACTTTTAAATTAAAATTTAATGGTTTTAATCCTTTTTCTTTGTTTTCCTTTATTTATTCATGTTCCAAATATAGGATGCTATAAGAAATTAGTGTAATTCTACATAGACCGTGGTCATTCCTTTGTATTAATCGTACATACCGTGAAATTGAAAAAATAAATCAAAACAAAAAATCATGAAATTGCCAAAAATCTACAAGAAAATCATTTCAATATTTTGATTGCAAATCCGAGCTTTACTTTTTCATGATAATTGCTTAATAATATTTTATACAATAGTAGTGATAAATAGTTTTATACTTATATTTAAATATTAATTAGTCACGATTTAAGTTCAAATTCCGTTGGAATGAAAATCACATTTAATTTTAACATCGAACCTTATCCAGTAATAATTATTAGTGAAATCTATTTCCAGTCAATTGATGATTGCAGTGTAAATGCGTGAATGATTACAATATTAACCGAATTGAAGTTTGTTAGAGATCCAAAATAGTTAGAAAGAGCAATTGAAGACGTACATCAGATAGATTGGACAGTTTTGAATTAACTTTAAATTAAATTAAATGTAATAATAATTATGAATTAAATGGTGGCCTCCATTAAGACTGACTGTACAATATTATGTCGCGTTCATTGATCCGTTGAATTTAAATTAGATATAGCTTAAAAAGAAGGATGATAAGGACTTATACTAAATGATAAGTATCTCATAAATATCATTACAATAGCTTCTCTACATTATAGTCCAATACGGTCCTGCTCATGATAACATTAAATTGCTTAATCGACATTTCCAAAAAGTCGTTCGAGTCAAATATTTTCTATTCATTTAAATACCACAGATATTACAGTTCATCGTGGTTGTGGGTTGGCTGAGCACATGCCGCTGGCGAAATAAAATCGTAGTGATATTCACAACGTGATGGTTCCGATACACTAGTTAACCGATTTTCCGTTCCACAAGTAATATGAACCTAGAAAAATTTGTTTTAATTAATTAATTAAATCAGCACTATATATTCGTCATTTGAATAGAACAAGAAAAAGAAGTACTATGTTTCACATACCCTAGCGGAACGATTTGGCCCATTCCAGCAATTTTGTCCTTTATCCAACAACATTTGGGAATATTTATCCTCTTCAGGACCCGTCCACGAACCCCATTTCCCTAAACTTACTTCGCTGCCACCGTTTCTTGGTTTTTGGGTGGCCTGTAAAACCAGAATGATTGAAGCAGTTATAAAAATACCTAGTGTTCTGTTCATATCGGGTGAAAATGTTACAAAATTCATACCGATTTAAATGGACAAAAGGTATAGACGTATTCCCTATCTTCAAAATCGAAACATTGGCCATGCATTGCAGCGAATCTTTCATCCTCTCCAAAATCAAGATTTACAATTTCATTCAATTCCTCTAACTGACGAACGACATCTCGGACATTTCGATCAGCCTCGTTGAATTCTGATCGTGCTTTTTCCGCAGCTTTTTTGCATTAAAACAATTACAAAATCTTTACTCAGCCATCCAAACAAAGTTACATAATAATGAGAATGAAAGCATACCATCAATCAATGCCTGAGTTGCCTCGTCGTACTTTGATTCCTGGGGTAGGGGCTCGGCTTCAATCTTGGTATCTTCAGAACTGGATGAATGTGTGTCGTGACCTTCCTCATCATAAAGCTCTTCTTCTTCCTCCTCCTCTTCCACGCCAGGAATGTTCTCTTGTCCTCCCGCAGCAGCACTTTCTTGAATTTCTTCCTCAGTCAATTCTTTCAGCGGTGGTTCTTGAGTAACGGGTGCACCACCCCCAGTCACTTCTTCTGTTTCTGCGCCATCCTCACCTGGAGGTGTAAACATTCCTTGTTCCATGAGGAAAAAGGGTTTCGCCAACATCCAACCCGTCGCAAGGAAATCCTCCTTTGACATTTCATGTTCCATGTTTAAAAAGAAGAGGGCTTCCTCCTCAGACACTTCTCCATCCTTATTTTTATCAAATGTTTGCCGAGTTTTAAGCTCATCAACGGTAAGCTTTCCATCCCCATTGGAATCTAGCATAATGAACATGTTTTCAGCTTCCTGAGCACTTTTGGCGTCCTCTTCTTCTTGAATCTTTTGCTGTTTTGCATCCTCGATTTCCTTATGCCTAAAATAAAATAGAAAACGCAGCCATGAATCATCTTATAGTAATTAAACAAGTTTACGCGTTCTTACCTATCTAAAGCTTCTTTCTCTGGGGCTTCAACTTCCTCCTTGATTTTTTCTTTCTCTTGCTTGATTACTTCCAGTTTCTGCCTCTCCGATTCCAATTTAGCTTTCTCTTCATCCTTAGCTTTGCGGAATTCTTTCCCAGAATTTGCCAACTCGATACGTTTTTGATATCCTTCCTTTAACAGGGTAGCCATCCGTTCAGACTCTTCCCTTGCGGCTCGACCTAATTCGTCGCAGGTATTTTGGCACTGACGCGTCCCCATTTCGTCGGATCCATCACAGCAATCTGAAAATGACAGACAATACAATAATCATGTTCCTGAACCAGAACAGGCTAATTTACTAATTTTATCACTCCTTTCTTACCACAAATGTGATCATTCACCCGACTTGAAGGAATATATCCGGCCACATATCCAGCATTGTGGCAAAAGAAACTACCCCTTGAGCATGCCGAAGTCCCTGGCTGCAAATCAAACAAACTCCAAAACTTATAGTACAAGTAATCAAGCTAATCAATTGGCATTCGGCCAGTTATTGTCTTCACCTCATCACTCCCATCAGGACAATCACAGTAGTCATCATTGACCATTGAGAATGGAATAAGTTTCGAACCATCCAAACAACTAAAATCTTTTTGAGGATCGTATAAAGCAGCTCCTACAAAGTACAAATATTCAAGTAAAATTAATGGTATGCCACTAACAAACAATTCAGCTAATTCTGACTTACTTGACAAAGGAACTCCTCTCGGCGTTAAATTATCCGAGATAACAAATCGATTCGACAGGACGGAAACGATGAAGAGGAATGATAAACTGTTCACTTTTCCCGTGAATGGCGACGACGACAACACGGATCTCGTTGATATCGACATCTCAACCTTATCTGAAGGTCCCTGTGAGCAAAATTCATTGAATTATTTCACCATAAAATTAGTAAATCGAGTCAATTTAATCGACCCTGGGAATGACTCTCTTAAAACTAATCCCTTCGCCATATCCCCGTAATTTGGCACTCCCTCCGAACCTTGATAAGCGTGCTTATCCTCCTCCAACTTACCAAGGCGTCTTGAAATGAAAACTGTCAAAATTATAAAAACCAGTCGGAATTTCGAAAAGCCGACAACTTGAGAAAAGTGTTTTTGACTAAAGTGAGTTGTCCAGCTTCCGTAATTTGGCGGAGAGTCGAGGCAGCTTTGAGACAACGCCGGCAAACCAAAGCACAGCAAAATCGTTTATTGTCATTTTACACTTTTTTGCGAATTTGATTATTTTTAGCAGATAAATAATTAACTGCTAATTGTTCATTAATTAGGAGTGCTTTATTCTATGTGTGTGACCCTCTTCAGTAGGTGACGACAGGTTGGCGAAAGTTTTGGATAAGAGAGAAGGTAGGAGTAGGAACGATTGATTTTTTATCTTTTACAAAGTGCCACAAAATTATTGATTGATTATCGTTTTGTTTAGATTTCGGAGAACCTGAAGAATAATGGATCCACCACAGAATCAGCGTCGTAAAGTCCTAGGTCACACGGTGGCGTTAATGGTGCAGGAAGTTGGATTTGAAAGTGGTGAGCGGATGGCGTTGGAAATGCTTACGGAAATGTTTCAAAGTGGTAAGTGGCAATTAATTATTGACTGATTGGAAAACAATTGTTCATATATAACAATGTCCACTGGTCTATTATTTAACGTTTGAATTTGATTCTAGTCCTCACAGAAATGGGAAGAACAACAAGAACCTTCACAGAGCTAGCTGGTCGTGTGGAACCCACCGTTGGCGACGTTACAATGGCGTTGGTGGATATGGGAATTAAAATTGACCCCGTAGGATTGCGGGCATTCAGTCGAAGGAGTACGAAGCCCGTGATACCAGCGCCGGGTGGATTACCGTTGCCTAAAGTCCCATCTATTTTATCCGCCGGAAAGAAAAGGAATTTACCAAGTTACATTCCAGACTATTTTCCGCCCATGCCGGACCCTCACGCGTATATCCGTACTCCGGTAAGCAGATAATTCATCCCAGACATATTTTTACAGTCTAATTTTAATACTGATTTCATTTACAGACCCATAAACAACCTCTCACAGACTATTCCGCCTGTCGAGAAAAGATCTCACAACAGAAACGGGATTTGGAACGATCTCTTACCAAATATATCGCTCGAACTTCTCCGTGCTACTACATATTTCCCGAGAATCAGTCCCTGTATCCCTTAATCCTACCGAAACCTGTGACCTACGTAGATCCACTGGTTCCAAGGGATCAAATTTTTGAAGAAGATACAACTCCGCAAAGATTAAATTTTGTGAGGAAGGAGAAAGTTGTAGATAACTTACCAAAATTGAATGATGATGATTCCGATAATGAGAAGGAGGCTGCTGGAGGACACCAACCGCCGTCGAAGAAAGTAGCTGTCGCCGTTTCTTGGGAACTTATTGATAATCCTTTCTTACGTCCGGTGAAACCTTTTAGACGACCTGCTAAAAAATCGAGTTGATTCTTTTCGGCGTTTGTTAATATAGAATTTCTTTTGCTCTGTCTGTCCTGTCTTATTATTTTGGTGAGGTTATATTGAGACTTTATTTAATTTTCGAGTGAGAATTTTTGTAATTCTTTTGCTAAAATCATGTTGGCTTCAGATCAATAAGTTTATTTGATTTCCGACTGTATTTTATTCGTTGACAAAATTTAATTGGGCAGTAATAACAAATTTTGTAATTTGGTCTTCGTCTAAACACTTTTGTATCAATATTGAATGTATGTACGAAAGTAAAAGTTTGAGTTTAACAATGTAAAATATTTAACGGTAACTACTTATTTCTTACATATTAATTAGCGACGGCATTTATAAAATAGTAAAAGCGTATAAAAAGCGTCCAGTTTCTTTTTAAGGCGTAATAATAGGCTCATGAGAGATATGATGGAAGACAAATGAGATTCCTCCTGTTCCGTGAACTTGTTTCAATGCTATGTCTGGTATTCCTTTCCTATCGCGGGTGTGGTTCCAATCACTTAAGTCAGAATTGCAGTCGGATCCTTCTGGTGGTTTTTTCACTTGGATGTTATTCACGCATCTTTTACACTGTCATAAACAAGAACATTATTAAAATCAATAGGAAAACAGTAATTTTTGACGTTGTCTCACATTTAGATTGTCATGAGTATCCGACTCTGTTTCTTCCTGCAACTTGAAGAGTTTCTTGAGCATTTGCAAATCAAACTTTTTTGCAATCTGATCCTCATCCTGGTCCACGATCGAACTACTCAAAGACTTTTTGTGGGATTGGCGTTGAAGAATCCTTTCCTCTAACGTTCCTGTGGCCAGGAAACGGTAGACGAAGCATCTAGACAGGAAAATTAGAAATCATTGCCCGAAATAAATGAGTACTAATAAGTTAGCACATTTAAAAATGCTTACTGTTTTTTCTGACCATCCCTCCAAACTCTTGCCATAGCCTGAGCATCATTCGCCGGATTCCAATCCACATCATACATAATTAATCGATTAGCTCCAATTAAATTTAGTCCACATCCACCCGCTTTACTACTCAACATAAAAATGTATTCATTCTTGTTGGCTGGGTCATTAAATCGATCCACGACCTTCATTCTCTTCTTAATCGCCATTGATCCGTCTAGTCGGGTAAATCCGTATTTTCTTAGTTGGCAAAGTTTTTCAAAAAGGTCCAGGGTCTGAGTGTAATTTGACACGAGCACAATTTTGTCATCCGTTGTCGCTTTAATCACAGCCAGGAGCATGTCCAATACTTTAAATTTTCCGGAAAGTTCCACATTTAATTTAGTTGTTGGAAGGGGATCACGAACAAGATCGGGATGATTGCATAATTTCTTGAGTTGAGTTATGGCAGCTAAACTACTCGCCGATTTACCACCCACAGAAGCAGTGGATTGTGCAGCAAATTTTTTGTAGAGTTCAGTTTGTTCAGGAGTCATTTTACAGCAGACTACAAGTTCTACTTTCTGGGGAAGATATTTCGTCAGTAAGGCCGATGTACGGCGGATCATACATTTTTCCACGGCGGCAGATAACTCTTTTAATTTTTCATGTCCCTTCTCATTATCTTTATCAGTGGCAAAAGAGTCTCTGCTTTTCAAAATTGGTATTTCAAAATTCTTTCGGAATTCTTGTGCTGTTCCTAAAATCCCTTCATTAACGAAATGAACGAGGGAAAAGTATTCGAGGAGATCGTTTTGAATTGGTGTTCCACTGAGGATCACGCGTAGTTTACATTTTAGTTGAACTACAAAGGACCAAAAATTAAACATTTAACATTAATATCTGCAAACCGATGGCATAAAAAAACTGACAAGATTCCTCACCTAAAGCAGCGTAAGTTTGGTTTTCACGATTCTTTAAACGATGTCCTTCATCGCAAATAACAATACCGAGCTCTCCTCTCATCAACACTTTAACATGAAGACGAAATGTTTCATATGAAATTATAAGGACGGGAGTAGGGACTCTGCGCCCGCCCGAGTAAACCGGGGCCATAACAAAGGATTCCAATTTCTTATCGATTTCTTCCTTGGTGCCACCATCCATCGGAAGAGTTGGAACTCGATTTCCCAACCTGTCCCCAAAAATGAAATCAATGAATCTCAGTCAATCTTGAACTAAAACTCAGAAACAGTTCACTTACCACTTGACAAACTCATTAGCCCAATTTTTAACCAGAGACGATGGACACACAATGACGGCATTGCTCACAGCCGGTTTCCCAGTGGGCGACTGTTTTAACAAGGTCCATACTAAGCTTACTACTTGAAGCGTTTTTCCAAGCCCCATTTCGTCCGCCATAATTGCTCCAAAGCTTCCTGGTATTCTTATCCCAGAGACACATTCCCACAAAAATTTCACTCCTTCCCTTTGATGAGGTCGAAGAATGTTGGAAAGAACCGGATCCACTACGACATGGACTTCTAGTTGTTCCGGAGGCTGTAGCAAACAAACAAGGTCAAATTACATTGTTAAGTAAGGTTATCTGTGTCCGGTTAATTTACACTTACAATATTCACTCCAACCGGCGGAGGTTCGGGAGTGTACAAGATTAAAGCACCAGGAGCTGTTTCATCATACAGCGCCCGTTTCCCAGTATCCTTTCGATAACCAAGTGTCCTTCCGGTGAAACTGGCTCCAGTGTAACCCGGGATCGGGACTTTGAAGGGTCGCTTAAGGACTAGGACCTCACGAATCATTTGTTCATGTGGCGTCAGTTCGGCGAGCGGTGCCCGACCTTCGTCAGGGATTTGGAGCTTGTTCTTTTTACGTGAATTCTGGGTGTCTTCGTCATCTGAGGAGCTTCCACCGTCGGAGTAGTCGACATTCTTCTTGGACTTGTTCCTCCCTGGGGCAGAACGTGATCGGGGCTGGGTGGACAAACTTTTTGATAAGGACACGGCTGAACCTCGACCTCGTTTGTGAGGTTCAGATCTTGGAGTTAGAATATTTGGGTGGAGGGAGGATGATGGAGTCTTATTTCTCGATAAGAAGGGCATGATTATGATGAGGACTCCTCTGCGGAGTAACTTGTCGCCAAAAAGGGAAGGACGTGCCCTTAGAATCCAAGAGTTTTGGCAAAATCCGCTATTTATTAACAAAAACGTTCGTTACCAATTTTTTTCTTGATCCTAAACTTTCCATGTCCTCGCCCCACACTCAATCCAACTATAAGTTAGATTTAGAAACACAATTAATTAACAGCAATTAAGAAAAATTGTAATTCTTACCTCATTTCAATTCAAACGATTTTAGTAAACACAGAATCCAAACCAAATTGGATATCCAAATCCACTACATTGATTACAAAACGATGTGGAGAGGTTATCCAAAATGATAAGCTACTTATCAATGATAGCAGTGTCGTTTATTATCAACAAAATACTTAAAATTGAACTTCAAATTCATGAACTAAAAACGATTTCATGATGTATTAAAAAGCCGCTCGGAGAATTTCACCCGCTCCCAATTTTAAGCCAGTCTTAGATTTGTAGCCATGAATGTTAAGCATCTTATCTGAACATAAGATAAGTGCCCTGTGCCCCCCCTTTTTTTACACCTTTCCGTATATGTAAATGAGTAGTGACACTAAAATTTCATTTAGTGTTACGTTATTGTGAATGCAGGGTGGCTGTAATTATGATATTTTATTGAATTTCAAGCTTGTTTAACCAAAATTGGCATGTTTCCTGAATTTTAAACTGTTTGTTTAGCATCTTTATTGCTTATCAGCAAAAGGGTTGTGAAATGCCGGAAAATATGGGATGAATCTATATGATATATTATACTTGCTCCACATTAAATCAAGGCAAGGAATTCATCTCAATTATAGCACTTCATTTTTAAGGAATGCCCTATCCCTTCCTAGTACAACTCTTATTTCTTAATTACTAAAATATGAATGAAGGTACATTTTGTAATTGATATTCCCTTTGCTGGCAAAAAGGTCTCCTACAAGATGAGACCTTTAGTTTGTGTCCTTTGTTGACCATGACATGATTTTCGTTCTACATGCAATGCAAGGAGTTCCCTGTAATATTTCCTATTCAACATCCCAAACTGATGATGGTAATGGACACATATTTTTTAGACCACACCAGTTATGCATAGACATTACATACAACCCTTTCCTCTTACATAACTCTAGCATTGTGAGAATAATACAAAGTTGCATGTGTCTTCATCATGTGTAGTTTTTAGAGTATTTTTTAGTCCATGCTAAAGTATTAATATTAATTAATTGAGAGGACACTCTCAGTTTTAACTCTGGTTCGTAAATATTGTGTAATACCTTAATAATGAAGTGCCTATGATACTATCAACTAATGGTGGTATTACCAACTAGCTCTGTGGTCAATTGTAATCAGTTTCATAAAAAGTTTAACTACTCAGTTAAAATGTGACACTTTATAAGCTAGGCTTGACTATATGCAACTAAACCATGGATCTCTTCCCATACTTTGCAGGCACTTGAATGTGTCTCAACTCTGTTATCTGTAATTATTATCATTAAATGATGATATCGTTATATTAAATTATGTTCTGTAAGCAACTTTCTGGGGACAGATAACAACCTGAATTTAATATCGTGCTGAGTATTCAACAGTATTGCATTTATTCCTTGAACTTTATATCTTCTGGATTCTCACATTTTTGTTAAAGGTAAAATTCACTAATTTCAGGATTTTATCAGGAATTTTACCCCATTACAAATTTCAGACTCTTCAATTAGCTCTCATCATGGGAAACAAGCGTGGGGTCGTGGTGAATCACAACTACACCCGAAAATCCTACAACCCCCGTGGTTACTCTAGTTTTGAGGATTTCTACCCATTTTATTTGGGAGAACATTGCGAAAAATCTAATCGGCGTCTCCACTTGGTGGGGACGTCCATCTCAATTATTCTCCTGACCCTTATGGTCGTCACTGGACCGCTTAGTCTGGGATTGCTGGCTCTCGTACAAGGCTACGGACTGGCGTGGATTGGACACTTTTTCTTTGAAAAGGTAACAACTTCAGTTTGCAAGCAAATGATAAGTGATTTCTATGTTATTTCTTATTTTTGTTGCAGAACAAGCCTGCCACCTTCAAGCATCCGTTGTATTCGGTAAGCGAGATATTTTGTGGCCTGGAATTTCAAGTGTTTCCATATTTTAATTTGTTTCTTGTTCATTTAGCTCATGGGAGATTTCCTCATGCTGTGGGAAGTCGTTAGTGGTGCCAGAGATTTCTAAATGTGATGAAATTTCATCATAAAACATGAATTCCTAAGATTTGTATGTGATAAATTTTTTTGCATAGTATTTCTGTGGCAAAAATTCTGTCCCATTTTATTTTTATCATGTCCACTCCTTCTTATTTATAACTTGTATTGTAATGTAAGTAAAAATGCATTGTCTGCAAATCCTGTACAAGTACTGTACCACAAATACGAGTAATCTGCCAAAAATCTAGACTAAGATAAGTCATGTACAAGACGGTAATAAAGTGAAAAAGTTCCACAAGCTGTAAGAAGTAAATAATTAGTAGCTAAATATTAGTACGATAGATAAGAAAAGCTTAAAGTTAAAATTACAAGAAATGTCATGAATATTTTTAAATGTCAATTTTTTCTGCATTGCGGATTTTTGGCGAATAATTGCACTTTGCAAAAATATTTTGTATCTCATGATGAGATTCTCATCCCCTACTTCGTTGTAAGTCTCCTCCTCGCCCCTTGCTCCAATTTAAGGCGAACTTCCTCCACCGGTCGAGTACTTAATTCTAGAGCATTCTCCATCGATGTCGGAGCAAAGGGGTGATTATTTGGCGACAGTATCCAACTGTCCGGCGTCGGCACTTTGTGTCCCACAATTGTCTGAATCTCTTTATGAATCACTTTGCAAAAGTCGTCTAGTGGCTGAAAAAAAATGTTTTTGCAAAATTTTTGCACAAAAATGTTCTACCTTCAATTTCTTACCAAATCATTGTCATCATAGCCGAAAGGGTTCTCAATTTCCCAACCAATTCCCAAAATTCCTAAGAGGGCAAAAGACGACAATACCACGGCCGGGACGGTCCACCATCCCAACTCCCTCACTAATTGGTACGGTAGGGCGAGGAGATAAAGCCAAATTGAGTGATGTAAATGAACAGAGTAAGCCAATGGGATCGGCGTCCTTAAAATCCGTTCGAAACCCGTGAGACAATCCACCAAATTGTTGAGAGCTAGAGTAAAAATTCGCATAAAATTTATGTAACATCCAATTCAACTATTTTAAAACCCGTCTTAAATGGACTGACCATGGTTCATAATCAGCATCGTGGATGGATCCGTGAGGTCGCGTCCCTTCACGGAAACAGTCCCAATGTAGGAGGAAATATAGTAGCTCAACTCTATTGGGATATTGGTTGGAGTGACCTTTGGAAAAGTTTGAAAATTCCTTAAAATTTCCGAGTTATCATCAAAAATTCCAAGATTTCTTAGTAAAAATTAATTTCTTACACAATCATGTGCCGTAAAGCTGAGCTGTTTACTTGACCTTCGTCTTGGGTCTTGCCGTTTAAACGATGTGTTGGTGTTGTCCGATTTCTTCGAATTCTTATCAATACTAACCGACTTTCCCTTTTCCGTATCCGGACCACCTTTGACCTCTTTACCCAGAGTTCCTGGACGCAGAACCACTCCCGTTCTTGAGGGACCTTCTCCATCATCTGGTACGTTTACCGTCACCGTTTCACTAGGAACTTCCTGGTTTTCCGGCGTCTTGCTGCCCGTACAGTTTTGCTGATTGTCCAAAGGTTGGTTAGAAGAGGGCGTACAAAACTTCGGAATATGTTTGATAAGCTCCCTAATCCCATCTGAGTCGTAGGAGTATTCCTCCCTCAAATAATTTTTAGTCGCGTAGGCAAAAGCTATGAGAAGATTTATTACAGATCGCTTCTCCACAATTTCCTTTGACGTTCCAGATTCTCGGACACCCACCCAAATGCAGCGGGTTAGGGTGCGGATATTCTGCGTCATGGATGACCAGAGACGGCGTCCCTCCCAGTATCTGAGGATTAAACAACATATTACATTAATTAGGGCGAAAATTCGTCGAAAATTTCGCCACCTGTCATACGCCGTATTCGTCCGAAACACCAACAGCAGTCCAATCACCACTCCCAGAACGTTGACGAGGGTGAGTGGAAACTCCATTTTAAAATGGGGGACGTAAAAATGTATCGCGACAACCCCACTGGTGTAAACGAGTACAAACAAGACTTGCCACCATATCCGGAGGATAACGGTTCCTTTAAGGCGAAACATGAAGGGCCACCGCGATTGGAGGTCCCAAATGAAATCTGGTAAATCACCCAGACGCATCCTGCTCCGCAATATTGTGTCAATGTTACCACAGTATGTTGGACAAGCAAATAGTGGTATTTGGTTGGTATTACACGTAGAAAATTGTTACAGCTAAATTGACACCTTATACTTTGTCACAAATCAATCGGTTATTGGAGGAACATTTGTTAATTGCACAGGTGCAGGCAGGCGCAGGTGTTTGTGACACAAATTGTGTGGTCCAAGTTCACGGCGTGGGTTCTAATTCTGGTTGAGAATTGAAAATATTGTGCTCTCCTCGCATTATTTGCAATTTGCAAAAAAAAATAAAAACTGTTACAGACTATGCTACTGCTACCCAAGCTAAAAATCGTTTCAAGTATTTGTACATGGTTTATCTGCTGGGACACATTAGAATTGAAGTTTTTGTTTCAAACTACGACAATTGACTGAACTATTAAAATCTTATTATCCAATTATCCCGATAAGAATTTATTGTGGAATGGATCCAGCAAGTGTGCGTAGAGTTTTGTGCAAATTTTATAGCATTTCCTTCCCCTTTGTTCAGACTGCTGGAATTTGCAAATTCGTAATAATGATCCAGCTGCAAATAATATTTGCATTTAACATTGTTAGGTTTTGTTGAAGTTAAAAAGCTGCACGGAGGACATGAAAATAATTGAAAATCAATTCCTACCAGGAAGAAGAATGCTTTGGGTATAGGTGGATGTTTTGCAAATTTTTAGTTTCGTGGCCAATTCTCAATGAAATATGTTTTTTAAATTCACTTTTAAACGTTTCAACCCAATTCTGTGATAGGCACAGATTCGTTGAGAATGTACCTCTTCCGATGGCGTCCTTGCAAATGACACTGATCCGATTATGATCACCCCGTCCCTGGAGAAATTACATAAATAAATTACTTCACGAACTGAGTAGAGTTTAACCACAAAAAAATATATTAATGAATCTTGAACACCTACTAAATGGCTGATTACTATTTAATAACCTTAACCAATTTAAATTAGCTCTTTTACTACAATTGGTGCAATTAATAACAAGTAGGATTCAGTTATGAACCATGTAAATGCTACACTACGGAATGATAGCAATGTTGGTGAATTTATTACTGAATCGAAATTGAATTAGAATTAGATGCAGATACATATTTCTGTTATTCTAAGGTTGTCCTGCGGTTGACCAGACACAGGTAGTTTATAATTTTTACCAATATGCATTTGTATCTCACAATTATTGGTATAACTAACTAATAGCTTAGGTAAAAATTTTAAACTAACAATTTAATACCCAAGCGGTTGACTTTAAATGCATGGTGCCCGAAGCGTCTTAAAAGATTGGATGGCCAGAAAAACACAATAATATTGCATTTGGTTTCGACTTCCTTAAGAATTAAATATGCACCATGTAGATTATCAGAGTTATGAAAATGTAATACCAACTTATTTTTCTCATTTCAAACAAAATCGATGGATTGATTTTAGTTATTACATGGCATAGTGATAGCTGATACTAGTACTTCTAACTACTGTTCAAAAGATACCCTTTGCATGACTGGCCCATGCTTCAAATTAAAATAAAAGTCTAAACTTTTGCAATAAATGGACAACCAAGTATTAAGGAAGGGAATAGGTATCAGTATTTCAATATCAATAAAACCGCAGGACAATGCATATTAAATACCTGCAAAAACAGTATTGGAAAATTTTTCAAATTAAACAAACATGGATGAATCATGAATATGTGCAGATCTTTCTATTATTATTAGCCAATGAAGCATAATATTCATAAATAAATTTCATTTTATGCAAACTCATTCCAGGACTTACTTTAAACTCTAATCTATTCCTGGAGTACTTAATTTAGAACTGAATGAAATATTAATGCACCTGGCTTACGGCATGGCTAATTAGATTAGTTTCTTGAGGGTAATAATTTTTAATTGAGTAATTAATATCCAGTAGCATAATGCTTGATTTTCAACTGGATTGAATTCCAAAGAGACTAAAATTGCATATTGGATGGAATGCGAAATTGAATCATTAGATAATTCCGAAACTAGACTCATCCAAGAAGTGAATCTTAGTTAAGCTATAAATGGATCTTATAAATACTTAACTTACCGGCAATGCATCAGGTGATCAAGATTTTTCAATATAGATCCGAATTGTCCGTATATTTGTAATCCTAAACTACAACTAAAGACGAAATAGTCAAATACCACATTAAACTTTCATATTTCATTGTCACATGTAATCATTTATTATGCAAAGGTCATTATGCTGGAATGATATGAAGGTATTGGTAGATACATATTTATTCATGCGACATTCGAAATGGCAAATTATTCGATGTATAAAATGTATTACACAACTTGGAGAATCTACTGAATAGTCACGGCATGCAAAAACACTAAATACTCTAAACTAAACACGCAGTTATATACGTTGGTATGCATGTTTTACTGTAATTTTGTAAAAAAAAATGTTGGATGGAATGCCAAATTTAACCTGGACTGACTACTTAATTCAAACTCGGATAACTAGAAAATTCCATTTTAAAGGTATCTTCACATCATCAATATATTGATGTGGATAAAAAAGTCTTTTTGATTGGGCGACGGTCCGTATTATGAGAACATTGGCCGACTTGTTTTAGAGGTGTGTGTCAATTTCTTGGAAACTTGTCGGTCCGATGCTTATCTTCAAAACACAAGTTAGCAGTTCTGAAAATGATAATGTTTCAATTTTTTCGTCAAATTATTCAAGTTTTTACCACATACCTATGACTATCTCCATCCTGAACTCAATCGTGTGTGTGAATGGGTTAGTTTCATTTCTGGCGTAAAGTTTTATGAAAATGGTCACACTTTGGATTATCTGTGGCGTATTCTGACCTTGGAGGAAAATGCCGGTCGAAAACTATTAATTGCCTTCGGAATTTCGACGTGTTTACTTGCAAAGAATTCTTCAGAGCTACCTAACCAAGTTGGACTCTGCATATTTCTAGAAATTGATTTGTTGCTGAAATTTTTGCGCGGAAGTTGGAAATGCCGACCATGTAAGAATGGTCAAGAGGAACAATCTGCAATTGTTGAAAGACTCTGGTAATAAATTAAATGATTGAGATGAGAATTACGTAATGCACATATTCTTTTGGTTAATTTCCTACAGAATAACTCCTAAATTATAAATTAACCACGCCTTACATTTTTTCAATTGTTCCAAATGGATTTGCTCACTTATTTAATTTGCGTTTGGTAAAATGAAATAAATGGAATTTGGTATAAGGCACAAGTTCGGTTGTACGATAGTCAAAAGTTGTAAAGTTTGCAAACAATTTACATATATTCACTCCATCCTTACATTTCCATATTTATTAAATAATGTTTATGGTGTTTGTTAATAGTCGTAAATTACCGTATCTGTTATGTAGTAATTGACTCAACACCACCTCGTCCCACGCGAGTAAAATGTTAATATCTAGGTATTTTAAGTGAATCTGCTCAGGAATACAAAAAATTTCAAATCCAAAATGCACAAGACAAACAATTAAAAAAGTTTCTATTTAAACTGTGCTTAATGGAATGATACATGTAAGTAACTAACTTTCTCCAGATAAATGATTAAACTTTCCAGGTAAGTTAATTAAAAAAATAAACTGATCAAGTTTTTTTATTTACGGGATTTTCAAGCAACTCAAATCCGATCATTTGCAAATCAAGGAACTTAACACACTAATTTGCAGATTACCTGCTTTACTTCAATATATGAATAGTATGTCGTATTGCATCACTTTTTGGACCCATTTTTTGTCGACATTGACTCCTATCTGAAGAATATACCTAAGCATTCAGTTTTGTCAACATTTATTGGAAGCGACAGTTTTCTGATCACCCTGACCCAACCAAAATTTCATTAAGTTTACAACTCTGCTACCAATTCCTATGTTAATTAATTAGCAGTCAAACAAAACAGCATTTATTTAGTAGCCCCATCTTCCCTTGATAGGATCATGTTTTCACTTCGTGGCTAGATTATCGATATTAGTTGGCCTGTGATTGACAAGAAATTGACACAATGAAAACGTGTCATTACGCCAGTAATAAAATCTTGACTGATTGGCATTGTGGGTGGGAGTTTTATTGATTAATTTGCAAAATCCTAAATTATTATGTGAGCCATTAAAATTAAGTGTAAGCTCCATTTAACAAGCTCACCATATTCTTGTCAGTAACTAATTTTCGTTAAGCTTCTTCTTTCATAAAGTACCCATTTACTTTTTACTGTCAATTGTGCTAATCATAAGTATTTAACCAGACAAAAAAACTAGAATTGTGCATTTCTTTCAAACCCAATGCAGTTTAATTCAGGTGCATTTTTGATTGTATGCAAATATTGTATGCAAATATTTTTGCACACGCTTAACTTATCAAATGAAGATGAGCACCTTGTCTACGGTACCTGCACCACACGCATGGTCATTAATTAAGAAAAAAAATCATGTCTCGGTCAACATCTTGTATCGTGCTGCGAAACTAAATGCTCACTTGACACTTGACATTCTATTTTTGCATTTTACTTAATTTTACTTACTTTTTTTACCTGTCCTGATTAAGGGCTAAATACGCTGTCAATTGTGGTGATGAGATGAATTTTAAATTTTTGGAAAGGTTGGATTTGTAATAATTAAAATTAGATGTTTGACACTACTTGGTCTGACTGGAGGCAGCAAATAAATCTTTACTTATTGTTTGTGGGACAGGATTTCAATAAATTGTACTTTACTTTGGAATGTAGTTACTCAATTTTTAGCAAGTTTAATGAATTAATGAGTTGGGGGTCAAAATTCTGTGTAAAATCAGGTATATCGTGGTAATACCTACCAATTTATCAATTAATATTGACAGGTTTTTATCTTGTCCGTTATTAGAAGCCCGTGGAGTTTACAAAATTTTATGATTTCATTGAAGTTGAAAGTTCTTAAAAACTATATTTTTGAGCAATTTGTCCATTTTTCTAGAAAAAGTTCATAAATCAAATCAAATCCTATGAGTATGTACCCTTGCGGTAATTTCCAAGCCATAAAAGCACAACTGAAGGTCTTAATAACTTGGAAATTAAACAATACCTATAATCTAATCCAAGTAAAAATATAAGAATTGGTCAGAAATAGAATATGCAGTCGCCCTTGAGGTCTTCTTTTCCTCTTCACAGATAACGGAACTGCATCATTAAAGTTTGTCTGTAATCTGAGTAAATTGACAATAACTTTGTGATAATGATACGTGATTCACTAATAAATCTATATCAAGTCATCAAAATTGCAACAATAAACTACAATTGAAACCGTGAGAGTATCACAAAGTATAATTTATGATAAATGATGTGATTAACTCGGCATATTGTTTATGCAGATATTATTAAGTAAACGGCAACAATTAAACTAGACAAAGATCTCATCTTCTGTTAGTTAAATTGTGATCACAATTAGAAAATTAGCAAAAACGTCGGCGTGTGACCGTCAACCATTGACGCCACATTTTTCTATACGTCCGTGTCACTTTGATGTCATCTTGTGCAGAATGCAATTATCAAAAGTCTATCATGCAATTATGGCCGTCAAAAAATCATCCCTCAAAACTCATTTGCCAAAAAGGTCGATTGGAAAGATGCAAAAAATGCGAAATCAATACGAATGCAATGCGGTTTACCTCAATCAAATCAGACTAATCAATTTGCTCCTGAATGTGGAAACATGTCCAGTTTACAAAATAATGAAAAAACTCATAAAAATCTCACTCAACCTACTTGCTCTGAAAACATTCAGATGTCTAGTTGCAATCAAAATGTACTAAAATTTTAATTATTACAAGGATATTTATATTTGTGTAAATTAATTTACACCATGCTCCTTCCACTCACAAAGCAATTTTTCATGTCACTGCCTACAAACAAAACCTTTGTGATGGGATGATTAAGTGGTTTTTGTTTTTAGCCATGTTTGCAGATAGCAGTTCTTCCTTTGTTGACACGTAGCGTCTTCATGACATCTTGTCTTACGCAATTTTGGAGCTGATTAAACAAACCTGAAATTGGAGACGGTACCGCACAGTGGAAACAAATGAAATTAAAATAATTCCAGTAATCAAATAAAATCGGCTTCCGTCCAATTAAACAGAACAATTAAAGAGATCGCAATAAGGAAACTTGATAACTCGCAATTACCCGAAAGGCAAAAATTATCCCATCATAAACTTTTGTTTCATTTCTTTGATTGATTTATGATCCAATTTTTACATTAATTACAAACAGATCCAGCACTTTTAATGCATGTTTGCCAATCAACTTTAAAAATTCTTCTACTATTTTTAGACAAGTTTTATATTGCAAAAATCTCAACATGCTATTCTTTAGTCGCTTCTTGGAAAGGGTTACATTTTGACAATGGATTTTTTAATTTTTTGCCAGTTTTTACACGCACAAGTTTGGGCCTAGTACTGCAATAATTAAGCAATTAACATTAGCAACCTCCCCATAAATTAGAGTCCTGCTTCTTCATCCAACTCGATTTAAGTATGAATTGACTAGCTGGCTGACAACTTTTAATTTTTATGCAAAAATATTTATTTTACTCAAACATCTCCAACCAATACTTACCTCCTGCAATTCAACAATTCCCATAATGACATAACCCCAAAGTAGTCAAGTATCTGATACAATGCAGTAAAATACAATAAAAACAGAATAAAATTATCTAAAGTGAAGATGCAACTGCATAACATGACATGTTTTTTTTATTGTCAACTCTCAATATCCATAACCAGCCCACAACACTTACACTTTGTAAAATGCATCCATTCAACTATTTTATGTAAAGTAGTGCTTATTCTGCTATTTATACATGCCCCATACCAAAGTAAAGGTCAATACATTCCTTACTTAGGTCTTGGAGTGGTGGTCAAGTATAAAAAGCATTGTACACGGTCAAAAGTTCATCAGTTCCCTTCTCAATCTAGTCAACTAATCATTTAGCAAGCCAGGATCTTAAAAAAAGATGAAATTCGTAAGTGAAATATTTCTGGAATTTTCTCAGCAGCAGGATAACACCAAGTTTGATAACTTTATTTGTCTTAGGCCGTCGTCGCCCTCTTGGCCTTTGTCGCCATTGCTTCTGCCCGACCCCAAAAGGGAAAGGGAAACGATGCTGAGACCACCATTACTCGGTCCGAATTCGAAAACACGGGAGAGAAATTTAGCTGGGTTTCCGAACTCAGTGATGGACAAAAGTAATTGCAAAATTTGAGCAAATACAATGTGCAAATGCAATCTGCAAATTTGAGCAAATTAACTAATAAACCCTTTTCAGACAAGAGCAATCCGGATTCTTGAAGCAAATTGGAAACGAACAAGGAATCTCCATCTCTGGATCTTACAGCTATTATAGCCCCGAAGGAGGTGAGATCCATTTTTACTAAAATTAGTGTAATTAGTGAAAATTACCATGTTTTTCATTCTTAGAACTCATCGAGCTCCAATACCTCGCTGATGAGGTAAGTCATTGGTAACTAATTATCCAAAGATCTTTCTACAAAATTATGTCATT
>JAAXNX010000372.1:0-31589 GCA_036491905.1 Folsomia manolachei
TAAAAACATAAGTAAAACAACGTCAAAGCTTCCCTGATATAATTTGGCCCTCCTTTCTTTCCATCCTCTTAATTCTGTTCATAACATAACACTTCAAGAGGTGACTGAGGCAGCTCAAGTGCTTCTTGTGGGTGTAGTCAGTACTTTGTTGATTTGGTTGTGAGACTCTGCCTTCTTTTGACTCACTCCTCAAGTCTTGTCTTTCTTGACTTTCTTTGTCTCGGGAAATTTAATCAAAGAACATGACCATTTGGGTAGAGTGAGACAAGATTTTGCTTAGGTCTCGGCAGTGAGTCAATAAATGGAAAAGTACGCCTCAGATAATTTTATGTTCCTTCTTCACCTGCTTGTTCCACTTGAGCTGTTTTTAAGACGAAAATCCTACCACCACCCACTCGACTAGTTTGGGTCTTGGAACAATGTTTTGTTCGGGTAGTGTTGTATTTATTATAATTAATGGTGTCAACGAGCCGAGTGCAGGCAGACGCAGAGGTGGAGGTGGCGACATGGAGAACCATTTTAATTTGTATATTTTTCATAAATGATTTAGAGCTCACCCGACAAAATTATACTATGGCGAGGAAAATGCTACACCACCTCAGGCTTCCATTTCGAACTTTACTCTTAATATTTCTACCTTTCTCCTTGGTTTTTATTTCATGTGGGTGACAGTATATGGGTTATATCCTTCCTTTGACTCTTTTGGCAAAGAGAAGAAAGTACAATGCAATTTTCTTCAAACTAGTTCGTAATTTATCACAGAAGAAAAACATTTCTGTAGTTGTTTTATATAAAATTGCATCTAAGGAAAAGAGAGAAGATTGCTTTTAAATATTAAATCGTATGGCAAGACATAGTCGAACTCGGAAAGCATACTTTTGTGAGAAAAAGAGGAAAGGCAAATTTTTCAGTTGGATTTGAATCCAATGATCTTTTTGTAAAATTTCCAAACTGATTTTTCCAAACAGTGTAAAAAAATCGTCATGTTAAATAAGAGGGAGACAATGAAACAGACAGTCCCTGTCCCTTGGACACGACGATCCCAATAAATTACCGAAGGTGTTGTATGCAATTATTTTAATTTTTGGAGACAAATTGCGCAAAATTGTATGTGCATTTGTAAATATTGTAAAGCAAAAGTCCTGTGAACTTTCTCTAAGCAAGCACACAGTTTTAGTGCTTCTAATCCAGTACAAGACAAGAATTACAAATGGAAAAGGGATCTTTTTATCGGTTTTCTCATAAAACGATTCTCCAGTTTAAATTTTGATACAAGATTTTTTATCCCTATTTTGCTATAAAAGAGGATAATAAGTAAATGGATATATGCTGGTTGACTAGGTTGTGTTGTATTCTATTTTTTACTTGAATTGTATGAGGATTTATGATGCGACCTTCTTCACATTATGTTTTAAAGAGTCGATTTTCATAATGCGTTTTGTCAACTGGATACATATACGCATGGGTTGTAAAAATGGAATTATTTAACGCGCACTCAGCACATCCATTTTGGATTTAACTTTTCAACCATATTCTTCAGTTAAATTGCATTGTCAAAGAATGGTTTCTCATGCCTTCTATTTGGGAAAGTATATATTTTTCATGCCTTTGATTTCTCATTTCACATCTGAGTTGAATATTTTTGAACATCAAATCAACAGACGAAGTCAAATTATTGAAGGTGTCAAGTTCCAAGGTCAGGGTTTTCTCATGTTTTGAATATTAAAATCATGCTAAGAAAAAATGTGACGCGAATAGTTAGTTGTGTATTTTCCTCAGGAAGGAAATATATAGAACACAAAAGCAGTATTGGAAAAGCTTTTTTTTTTAGAAATCGAGTTCGAAGAATTATTTCAATTTCCTCAAACCGCAAAAAGTTGCATTGAATGATTTTATTATCATATTTGTGGTTGGATGCAGAGCTGCAGAATGTGAGTATATTGCTTTTTTAGTCATTTTTCTTCGGGTTCCATGACTGGGGCAGGCAAGACATGAAGATCTGCTTCATATGACGAACATCAAGCTCGTTATCTTGATAAATTGGACATGAACACAAACGAGATTATCTGAACGAAGATAAGATCGCAGATAAGCCGGACGTATATTAATTCAACTAAGGAACGAAACAAAACAAGAAGATGAAAAAAATAATCATGTTTATATTCTAGGATAGGCTAAACTCAATCTTTGTATGCAATAAATTTACCGGTGTGAAAAAGGTGTCGGGATTCAGAAATGTGTATGGCACTGAATGTAATCATAATAATAGGAAACATTATTAGTTTGGTGTGTGTGATATGTGAGCAATTCCTGGGTAAAGACCAGGGTTAACCCTTCTCGATTTTGTCGTAACAAATGAGACACATCTGAATAATAAATGTGCATTAGCACGGTACTGACGCACCCTCGCTCCAATGTTAGTAATGTAATACAGGCAAACATTCACACAACTTATTTGGTGGGGGTTAAGATCCATCCTTCTACTACTTTTTTTTAGCTTAGGATATGTTCTGCTAATGTGAGATAACAGCATGTTCCTGCAGCTCGTTGTTCCCTGTTGAAGGAAAATGTGCTTACAAATTGAGTACTTTACAAATTCTTTTTGGTCATGTTAAATGAATTTCTAATATTTCATCATCATCTATACCTCATAAATTCGAGTCTAGTTTTACTTTACCTAGATATATGGTAAGTTACGTATTTAGTCTATTTCAAATAAAAAGAAAATCAAATCAGTGAATAATAATACAAGGGTTTTATACGAAGCAGTTTTATGACTTTAGTTTTCTGCAAATTCTGTAAATCGTTCTAATCGAGATTATGTGTATAATTGGTCTAAATCGTCAAACATTCTGTGGACAACTATAATTTAATCCCCACGCATTAAGCCAATGGTGCAATAAATGCTATTCTGCACCCCATTTTGATTTTCTTTATTAAAGCGACATTCCTTCATTGAAAAAAACAGTGAGCTCATGCATTACCAAACTAAATTGAGAAGGAAGAACAAGAAAGAGTAAGACGAGCTTAAATTGATATAAAACTTGACGTTGCCGTGTGTGGTAAGGAGTAAATAAGTAACTAGTAATAATACGTAAGACACCAAAATGGAATATGCGATAGACCTCCCTTCACACTCCATCTCGATTTAAGTAGAAAAGAGATGAGATGATCTCTTCTTTGTCCGCTCTTTTATGTTATAACCAATCCGTGACTATTTAAGAGGCTGTTTAAATACTTGGTAAGACAAGTCTGATAACATGTACGCAATGCTTGAACTGTGCAAGCTGTGTTTAAGGATGTTGAGGTGGTATGGTGTTCAAACTATTTGGGCAATTAGATTTGTTTAGACACGGCATAACGATTCGAACCAAATGTTTAGTTTGGGTTTTAAACCTTTAAAAGGGAGTCAAGTGGTGGTTACGTAAAATGGTATACATCCATTTTACATTGTTCACTATTAGGTAGGGAAGTACCTCATACACGGAGGCAGAGGGTACATGACTGGAACGGTGGCCAGAAGATCAGACTAGGGACCAACTGCTTAAATTGTTTGTAGGGTCGAGTGGATGTGCATTCGTTTTCATGGAGTCCTCTTGGTTCAAATTCAAAAGGGAAATGGAAATGAGGTACTGATGGCCCTGATGGGTTGTCTGCATGGCATGCATGATGGAAGGAGGTCGGGTGAGTAGGCGTAGGGTTATTATTACTTATGGCATATTTGTCACGCAGTCAATTTCAACGTATTGATCCCTGTTTTCCTTTTGAAAAAATAAGTGGACAGAGATTTGGATCAATTCAGGTTACCAATAACATAAATCACAAGAATTTAACTTTCATTTATATGCGACTTAAACTTGGTCAGGTTTTCTTGGAATTTTCTTGCGACACGGTTTATGATGTATGATGTATGATGATGCATACCAGTTGCAATCCTCATTTGTTCAATTCTCCCCACGGTCTGTCGGAAGATTTCAAACAGGGAGTTTGCAATTTTTCCCAGTTATCAGTCAGGTCATAATTTAGCTTTGAGCTGACATTAGCTCAGGTGAAGTCACGCAATAATATTGTACGTTGTATTGCTTCTGACTTTGGCTTGACTATATGCGGTTGAGTTCAGCTCAGTTCGACCAAAAAAGCAGAACGGGTGGATAGTGGTCAAATAAATGTACAGCCGCAGTCAAGTAAAGTATTATCCATTTACTAACCAACCACCACAACACAAAGCTTGCAGTTACAGGCAAGCTGGAACTCTGTTTTTCTTTTTTATGTGCCATTGATGAATGCTGCTGTGCTAAGGCTAAGCTGAGCTGACACACCTGCGGTCCGGGCATTTGGATGGATGTTTCTTCCTTACACCATTTATTTTTTGTCTAGAATCACTTCAAAACCCTTCAAGTAACGTATGAAGGAAGGTGAACGGTTGTAATGATGATATTTCGTTTGCTTTATCACTTTCAATGCATCATGATTACTTCTCCCCTCTAACCGAACCTTTACCATCGTTTCATTGAAATTGGAACTGCACGTTGCAATACATGCCCTAATAAACCACTAATTGCGTTAAACGAATATAAATCCTTTAACAAAAACAAAACTGCGTATTACACCGCGATGTAAACAACCATTACAAGGATGCAAGTTGAGTATTGGGGTTTGCAAATCTAATTTTAACCAAAAATTCTAATTCGGAGGTCACTGCGTCACAGGACGCCACCAAAAATAAATGTTGTCGTTCTATTTTTGCTACCAATCGATAAATGTATGCCTCTCTTTTAAACTCGACTCGATCTTACAACCTCCGCCAATTGCTATTGCCTTAACTTCTCTCCAGAAGAAACTCCCGATCCTGTCGTCATGTCCTCTAATTCTTGAGAGTGAATTGAATTGAGGAGATTTTAGCCTTCGTCACATCATTACCCCACTTCCAAGTAATTCAGTCGCCGTCGCCAACTAAAGATGGCAAAATATTGCCAGGGTTAGTGAAACATACGTAGGTCGGATGTTTGAATTAGAGTTGAGGTTGAACTTTGAAGTGAACGAGACGTGACATGCAACTCGGCGATAAGTTGGGCCAAAAAGTGAGTGAGTGACACGGGTCGAGCTAAACTTTCTGGTATGCACGGCACTTCAGTGGAAGAGTGCAGGTTTTCATTTCAACTCGTTTCATTTCATTCGCAATCCACAAAACCAACACAAATTAAATGCAGTCCAATTTAAATCAACATTCACTGGCTTGGTGTCGTGATTGATGTTTAAATCCACAATCCGTTCACACAACGACATTCAATTCATCTAAGCAATCCCAGCTCGCTTTGCAAAACAATGTGTGCTCATGTAATGTGATTTGAATTACTTTGAGGCTTGGCTGAATTAAAAGTTTAAGGTGTTGAGGGAAAAAAACATGTAACGATGCTGATCTGATGTACCTTGCTTTGATGCTCAGGAAAACAGGAATGTTTTAAGACACTTTTTCTGAATCTATCCATCTGGTTTCATTTAAAAGTAGCAAATCAGCAGATTATCCGGTTTTCTGGCTCAGAGGTGTTGGTTAAGCAAAACTAAAGAGAAAAAAGGTGCGGAAATCCAAGATTGTTAGATAGACAAAACGGAGAGATAAATCATTCCGTTGTGATCAGAAGTGTGCAAGTTGGGTTGGACCAACCATTTCATTCTATTGTGTAATAGCTAAAAACTGTGACTTGAGTCACTGAAGTTGTCTTCGTCGCCGATGCGGTGGGGCAGAAAAGGTTTGGGGAAATAATCGCCTCTTTCTTCTTTCCAAGTTGACAGTGACATCGACCAAGAGAGAGATTGGTGCTGTCGGTTAGTTCGGGAGACGTACATACGTAAGAGGGAATAAGAGAGCCGAACAAAAAATTCACCGACAGCCAAACTAACCATGCAACCAACCAACATTATACTCAACTTGAGTTGACTACATTTGCAGTCTAGAATGAGGACGTCACACATTGAAGAATGGAGAAAGCTAATAAACCGAGTAGAGGATGAATGCCAGCCATGCCATGCCAAACGGTAGTCAAAGTACAGAATGTCGTACAAACCTAGGAAATACAGCCAATCTCTTTGCTAGAGTTTTTATCTGTCACCAAAAGGAGAGCGATGCACGCTAAAATACTATCAAGTGTAATTCAACAACTAAAAGAGAAATGCTACTTGTGTCATGACTTTTGTGCTCGTTCGTGTGATGTATACGTATAACTAGCTTTGTATAGAATTCTTGAAGTGGATTAATAAACAACGACCAGGAATAAAGGATACGTGTCTTTTTATTTTTGGAAGAAAGTAAATTGCCAGCTTAGCTCAATGTGAAGAAAAAATTACAACCACAAGGAACTTCTTTCTTTTAATTTAGCTAAAAAAGCACGAAATAATGTCGCGTAATGTGGGTTAAAATCGACTAGACATACTCCATTGCTTAAAGTTTTCTTAAGAAACCAGCAGGAATCACCACAAAATTGCATCTAAACAGTTATTGTACAAACACAAATTAGTAATTGCAACCCTCTTGATTTGCTCTGTTAAATGAAGTTAACATTCTGTGGCAGTGGCTTCCATATGCCAACCCAGCATTAACGGCAATTGAAATCATAAAAAAGCTTGTTCATTGTAATGGAAAAAGTTGAGTATAAAACAAGAACAAGTTGAAACGATGCGTAAGAATAAGGAAAGAAGGCACAAAACGGCACTATATCAAGTTGCACAATGTGTTATGCAAGACCCACGGGTATTGTAGTCCATTGTCATTTTTTCTGCAAGAAATGCTCTTCTTCCTCTAGCTCTCACTCTTTGGGTTGATCTACGAACTGCTAAAGTGACTCGAGGTCCTTATTCGTGGCATTTTCCTTTTTGTGTACCCGTACACATATCCATAACAGAGACGTCATTTACTGCCACAGAACAGACTACCCAAGATCCGACCCAAGAACTCACTCAGGGAACAGTAAAGTCGAGCAAGAGATTGAGATTGAATTGAACAAAAAAAAGAATAATGAAAAAGAATGCAAGATGTACACAACATCACATGCTCTGCAAAGCAACGTCTTTTTCTACTCTAGCTCACAATCACCATTTTATTAACCACTAATAAAAACCAGTGGATGCGAATGAGCAAAATGTGTTCCGTCCTTTCTTTCCACTCCACATTTATTTGGTTGCCTGTCCTTTCCATGCACATGTGCCTCATTTTCATACAACTTGCTGAAATTGTCAGACATTTATGTTCCTAGCCAAACAATCGTATAATGGGAAGAGTGGAAGAGGATGATAAGTTGAGATATCCAACAAAGTTTTTATCAAATTTTCTTGTGACCATGCAGCTTGTCCACAAAGTCAAGTGTGTCATATGCACATATACATACACTCTATTTTACAAATAGTGTAACCTCCACTGGGGCTGGGGATAGATGCACAGTTGACACGAGAACGGAAATCATAAAGTAGTTTTGTTTGAACCATATGGACCAAAACTTGAGCAGAAATGAAGTGGAAATGATGACTTCTCTGCCACGATACGATTGCCAACAGAATAGAGTTTATTTTCATAAACTACAGTACAACACTGGTTATTAAATTACTGACATGATTAATGTTTTCATTGTCCCATAATGTACCTCCGTCAACTCAACTGGTCGGTCGGTCGGATTCATGAAAAACTTTAATTTGGAAGATGGAAACAAAAGCGAAGATTAAAGTAGACTCTGCCTTTTACTCTTTTTTTGCGAAAAAATAGCGTTTCTCCCAGAGTTCTGCACATTCTCAACAAAGTTGGGTGAGATGGAGATTCCATGTATGCTCAACATGCATGCTGATTTATGGAAAGTAAATCCTTCCATTGCACAGGCAGGCGAGTTGAGAGTCAGTCGACAGAGGATGGGGAAAAAATTGGGTCAATCTGTCTGAAACAGAAACCAAGCAATGTACAACCTATGCTTTGCGTATGCTATGCTTTGTGCTAATGTTGAATGTCTTTTGAGCTTGGGCCGACTTTCCTTCCGAATAATAGCAAGTGAAGCCATCCACCATTCCGTTCTATGATTCAGTATCAGTCCAACTCAAGACCAAGACCATGCAAATCTGCAACCTTTCTCCTTCTGCATAAAGTTCCGCACAATGAATATACTAGATGACTGACTTTTTGGCCATTACACATTTTGTTGCTGGGTTGGGATTGTTGGGAAATTTGGATTGAGTTACAACGTAGTTTAGTCATCTCTTGGGAAATGAATAAACATGTCGGAAAACACGGATGGAAGCAAATAACGCTAAGAAGCAAATGCAAAAAAAAACAAATAACCTTGTTTTTTATTTCTACGGGATGTAGACAGTGGTTTCGATTATTTTGGACATATTGCTTTGCGAAATAAACAGATTTTGGAAACACGGAAAAAAAGATCACGTAGTAATCAAATAATATTATGTTTAACATTTTGCAAATGGTTATTCAAGGAGAAAATGTGTTATTGAACATTTTTCTTGAAGATGTTTGATATTTTCTGTTGACATATTTTTACAAGGTTGGCTATTTTCACCATCGCCCGCGGCCCACGCATCATTCTAGTAGGTCGTCGCCTGCGGCAGTTTTGGCGTCTGCCAAAGTTGTCACCTGCCGAAGTGGTCGGATTTATTTTCTTACAAAGAAATAAGAATTTTTCTATTAAACAGGAATAAGAAAATTTTAGACATTCGTGAAATTATTGAGATTTTGAACTAAAAATATTTTCACCTAAACTGGAAGCACACCGAATATGCAGCGGAACAAAATGACACTGAATTAACTCCACTACGAACAAACACGACGGAATTCTCTGCCTGAGCGTGCATCCGATCCTCATCACAAAACACAGAGGTTCAAGTGCTCATTCACTCCAGTGTAACCGAAATCTACAAGAAATCTAAGGAAGAAGAAGGGAGAGCTAAAATAATGTGGTTTAGTGAGCAACTTGACTATGGATGACTCTGTAGGACTGGAGAAATGATGATGTCTAATGCCTGATGACCAGAAGGCAAACAACCGATCCCTAAACTAAACTAAACCACATAACTCGCAAATAAGCTCCATGTTATATCAACCAAATCCAACAAACCAAGTAAACTCCTTCCATTTCCATTCAGCCGAAAGCGAAGGTTAATGACACACTACGACTTCCACCATATACACTTGCATAGTTTACTTACTTGTCTTTAATAGCTGTAGAAATACAAGTTTATGCAAACTTACTCTAATGTTCTACTCCAATGTTCTAACTGAACTTGCTCACTCAATTCCTACCAAGTTCAGTTGTGCCTAATTGTGGGAGTCAAATTCATTGCAAATATTATTATTATAACGAAAAAATTGTAATGATATTTAACCTTTTGACGTTTCCGGATTAAACGAACTGAACGCATTTTTTCTCACAAAATGAAAAACTCTTTCCAAACACTATTCTTATTATACAACGCAGCAATTGGACATTAAACATTTTATCCTCACACAATAAATCTAGTCATTCTGTTTCCATCCTCGCAATATTAGACGGTATTTTGAGAGATCATTAAAACCGGAGAAAAGAGGGGAGGGGAGTACGAAACGTCGAATTATGTTGAAAGGCAGCCCCGCCGACCAACTTGGTTGAAGCTGAACTGAACCAACGCCAAAACTCAGAAAAGGAAGGAAACTCGGTAACAATTTCAAGAGGGGAACTTCCTCTCTTTTCCAATCTGAAATTGAAACTGCAATTCTCATTCAGCAAAACTGACTGATCCCATTACACAACTGCCATGTTGGGCCACAGCCTCCGCAATATTATTATATTATCCTCACCCACCAACTAAATAAAAGCAACAAATAGCAAAGTTTTCAATTCTTGATACGAAATGAATTTGCCCGCAATTTCAACTCAGCCAGGAAAGTAAAGTTTGAAACATAACGCCATCGCCAACAACTTTTGAACTTCAACTTAGTATCCGTTCACGAGTTAACCAAGCGTATCCTTAAAAATGACTGGATGATTATATCCGTGTCTACGGATGCGTGGAATGAAATGGAGAGAGCCGTATAAAACTTAAAAGGACGCGGAGGGTGGGTGCCACTGCCACACCGCGGTAATAAATGTGTATCTTGTTCTGTACTCTACTAAAAGTTGTGAAACTTATAAAGTAAACTGTGACAGATGGATGATCATTATTACTTTTGGAATGAGCTAGTGCAGTGGCACGAGTAAACGGCGTTATGGGTAAAATTTAGAAAATTACTTGTGACCACTGCGAGTAAACGCGACACTGTCAGTTGGTCGCTTGGTGGTGGGTAATGCTACTTTTTACACGTTTATTTGTGTTTATTTGTTCCATAAAGGGGATCAACTGTTGAGCAATATCAATCCATTCGAAGCTAATTACTGCGTTTCATTGTATTTATTGATTGTAATGTGTAATCATGAATTTGGTTCTTCAATCGTTACAGCATCTGATACGCACTTGGTTTGATTCATTTTAAAATACCAATAAACTTTGGTGCCTGTGGAGAAGTTCATATATTTCTAATGGAACATGTCCTTTTTTTTCAGGACAATAAAATAGTCCAGAGGAAATACATGTATGACCAAGGAAGTAAAAAATGTAGAAAGTATAACAATGAAATGTAATGTAATACGTAATGTTTGGTGGTATATGTGTATCATGTAATGTAAAGGAGTTCAGACAGGGCACAAAAAGGATAGTTTTTATCCAACGTTTCACATTTGCATCCTAATATCCCCTGTTTCCTGTTCGAGTGTGAATTGATGGCTTGGTTTTTCCTTCCAGCTTTTGTTGCATCATTCTCACAGACAGACTGCAGTGTAATAAAAGACCTTGGACGTATTATGCATGTGATGCCCGTACATAAATGTTACATGGTCGTCTATTCAATCGTAATTCGGATGCTCTACTTTTACATGTTTAACACGATACTTGCATTTTTATTTTTGGTAGAAAATCAGTGTTACAATGTGTCGCATTGTTGTTACACTGTTTACATCGGCTTGGGACTTACCTTGAAACAATTTATTTGGGAAAGTGTTAAAAAGTGAATTGATTAAACCTTTGAAACGCAATGGGACGTGAATATCAAATCAATGCAGGAGGGAGAAGAACGTGCATACAAGGAAGGACAAAGTAATGTCGGTGGTTGGTTAGTGGATGTGCCTGCCTGGAGTATTAGCCCTGACTTGACTTTGGTGAAAGTCGAGGGTGTAGTCCAATTATTCACAAGTAGAGGCAAAGTCAAGACAACGACAAGTAAACTGATAGGAAGAGCGGTGTGTATTCGGCCAACCCCACCGCTCCCCAATATTGCTTTCCATTTTAGATCCATTTGCCATTTAAGACTTAATGGGCCATCAATTGTATCTAGCCACCCGAGCCTGTCCATACATTCACAGATTCTTCTGGGTTTTATCACCGCCCTAAAATTCTTAGTAGCTTGTATCTCATGAACTTTAGGTGACTCGATATTATATTGCTTCGCCTCATCCATCCACCTAATTCGATTCACCTACTCTGTCTTCTTCTTAACTCGAAAAAGACAAACAATTCCCTCGCTCTCAATCTTCATCTTCTCAACTTGAGGTGATAGTGGTGGTGGTACCTTCACTTTGGTTTGGTTTTAGTGGTCGCTAGCTATCTTTTATCCTGGGTCTGAATACCGCAACAAACAACAGACTTGAGAGAGATGGATCCATCCAGAATAATTTGTGGAAACAGAAACCTGTAATTACACAAAATGTGAAGACACCAGCCACCAGGAAAATGCGGCAGTTGTGTTGTACATATAATGCAATGGGTTTCATGCATGTCGAACAGTTTTGTGAAGGTTGGTCACTGGAAATAAATCAGATGAAGGAAAACTCTTGGTGGCTGCATGACTGCTTCTTGTTTTATTTTAAATTGTAAAAAAACCAATAGACAAAGACTTGTGCAATGTTTCACAGATTATCAATTACCATCCGACATGATGTGATGATGTTGGAAAGAAGAAAGAATGACGACTGCTTGCCCGGCTCTCGTCATTTCATTGTGGTCCCAATTCACCTGCCTACCTTGCCCAGTTGAAAAATGGACCACACACAAACCTTTGCTATGCAGTTCAACATTGGTTTCATGGAGAGAGACGAGTTGAGTCAAGTGCTTCGTTTGCCATTAAAGGTATCAGAGGAAATCATCTCATCTTGTGTCTCCCTTAAGCTGAAAACGATGTTGCGATAATACAATGAAGGGACAGAGTGCAGTAGGAATGGGAAGAAAAGAGAGTCAACTCTTGAAATTGTTTAAGTTATCATAAATATGTAGACACGACTTTAACACGCACCTTGTTTTTTCCTCATTCTTCGACCAACAATCTGTTTCAGAGCTAAAAGCCGTTTAATTCCGATAACTTGAAATAGCTCATGCGCATCACGAATGAAGTAATAGAGATAAGTGTGATGCAAGTTGGTCGACTTAATGGGGATGAGTACTTTATAATATGCTATAATAAACTTGTAATTTCACCAGTTCGTTTTGGCTTAAAAATATTAAAGCGTTGATTTTAAGTTATAATTGAAAAATTAAACAGAGTTGACCAAAAAATTTACTCATTATCATTTTAGCACGTGCTTAAATCTGAAGTTAACAAAAATGTAATATGGAAGAATGCTCCGAATTATACTCGACCTATACCGATTTAATAAGGATGTTATGCTTTATGATAGACTTGGTAATATTGTATTAATTCATTGCGTACAACAAAAACATAAACGTTCCCAATTTGTTGACGAATTTAAATATGAAATCCTTTAGTCTACTGGATACGGAATCGTTCAAGAGATCATTGTGGTCGGTGGTTACGCTGTGTGGTGTGATTTGACTTGAAGTTGGATTAGGATTGAAGACCCTTCAATTCCTGGACAAGTGCTGATTAGCGTTGGAAACATCTCATCGCCTGATTCGACTTCATCCTCATCCAACATCCTCCTGTCTGATCTCATCTGCTTTTTCCCAAATCCCAATTCTGTCCAGGCTCCGGATTTTCGTGTGCAGTAAGAAATGAAGTCGAGTCAGATTCAGATTTACCGATCGAATAAGCGATGAATTCTCTTCATTGTTCGTGTTTGTATTATATTTTATTTTATTTAGGGTTTACAAAGGATTTAAAACTTATAACATTATGGATAGTGAGTGAATCAGCATTTTATTCTTTCTCACTCCGACTGAGATCTTGTGATTGGTGTTGGTTCTCCATGACTGATATGCATGCATATGAAGAAGGATATCACCTTTTTGTGGTTGATAAAGTGAAATGTTCAAGATAATCAATGGTTGCCCTTGTCTTCCCTTTTTAATAGTTGCATGCACACAATGACCTACACTGTACTTGGATTAACAACCAGATACAGCGAAGGAATAACAAGTTATGAAAATGGAATAAATATTTTGTACTGCTGCTCGAGTAAAAAGGAGTAAAAACTGCCGACTTTAACTGTTGACTGTAATATGTCATAACATTTTTCCGAGATATTTTTTAGAGACTGAGCAGACAGATTATTTTCCTTATTTGGATTAATGGTTTAAACTGCCTTGTTTCGTTAAAAAGTGAATTTATTATTATTGCGCATAGTTTATAATTTGAATTGATCCCATGAAATTGTGGCAAGAAAAACACAAATATGTAATTTTAAAGTGCGGTCAAAATTTTATTACTTTATAATATCACGCCAATACTTTTAATCGCACTGGGTTTTAAAATGGGTGAGGCGTATTTAAGATACTGGTGAAAATTGCCGGTATTGTAAAAGCACGTCAGTAGATCAAAAATATGAAACATCAAACAAATTACTTTTCATGAAAAATGTGCAATAACTCTGTTTATTTACTATGAATAACACATCATTTGTAATAATATAATTTTTGATTGATTCATACGGTATGCATATACAAATCATGAGGTGTGCCTGAATGAAATTACAATTTTAATGAGACGAGACTGTTGTTGATCATCCGTCAGTATGCATCAACATCCTCATGCACATTAATTGTGTAGCATTGAGTGGAGCATTAATTAAACGGGATTGGGAAGTGTGAACATGTCAAGGAATGAAATATTATCAGATCAATCAACAAGAACAACATCCAAATAATTAAAATGTCATTCTAATCTACTCAGCCATTGCTCTTGTTTAAAACTCCTTTGTTGAGAATTCTCAGTCACAACACTGTTCAGCTTGAAACACAATTCCCAACCATTTTCCACACGTTTGTGTAATACCGGTCTCATTTCTTTGCCTTGGTTCAGTCAAGAGTAGAGCCGTGAATGGCATGCAGGCAGTTCCAAATCACAAACACAACAGAAAACACAAAAGGATCAAAATGTTGATGGATTCCATTCCATTACACAAAATAATGCTGATGTAGCTCTGCTCTTGGCTTGGTTGGATTCTGTTCTAATTCTAGTCAGTCAAGCATTTGCCCTGGAAAGGAGAATATGCTATAAGAATAGCTATGTAGACCCAATTCAATTCAAAGGAAATTCTGTAGGACAACACAAAATGAATCGGTACGAGTCTAAATTAGCCTCCAGGAAGGAAGAAATCTATACCACACAGTCAAACCAAACTAACAGACCTGCCAACAAGTAACACAAATGTTGATGATGATGCTTGTGCTGACTTGACTTTAAAATAAATTGGAAGCAAGGCAAATTGTTTAAAACTAATTTAATAGTGATCAGAATAAAAAGAAGTTTGCTCTTACTTTCCAAACTGCGCCTGTTCATTTTAATTTGTCCATGTCTGTCTCTTTTGATGAATTTTTGATGGCAACGCATCCCAAACTTGGATAAACAATAACATTTAGGAGTAAACCTACTTCTTTCCTTTGTATTCAATGAATCTGTCTGAAGGTGAAGTGAAATGAGGCAAGGCAAGGAAATCTGATCCGTGATAATAATCATGAAAAGAAGACTAAGGATCGTGTAGTGTGGGCTAAGCATGTAAGTACAACCAAAAAGGATATCAACCATAAATACACAAAAATCCAGTAAGACTAGAAAAGTGCTCAATCCAGCGCAGATAATTTCAGAAATGCCGAGCTAATGTGGCAAAGACTGATAAGAAGTGAATAGATCTCTTGTGCTGGGTTGTGTTATGCCTTTGTTACATAGTTGGTGGGAGAATAAATAATGCTTGCCGTTAACTCCATTTTTCACATCCCATAAACAGATTCCTATTACGATTGACTACGGCATATGAACAACTATCCTTTTGCATGTAAAAGAAAACCCAACCAAACTTGGTAATGTTCTGTGCGTTGGTGTAAAATTGTATCAAATAAAATAAACCATGGCTTGCTCGAGTTCATCCCAACGCCAAACTGAATTCACCAATGCAATGGTATCAACCCAACCACAGGAAGCTGATGAAGGAAGAAGTAAGAAGCAGTCAGTGGTGGTTTGTAGTGGCTGCTCAACAGAGTTCAGTGTAAAATCTAATGGTTGGTTGGATCCTGAGCGATGTGATGTGTGTGGATGTGATATTACACAAAAGAAAGAAAGAGAGGAAAAGATATCGGATGCAGACAGAATATCAAATGAGAGTTTTAGGAGGCATAGACTCCAACTGGGGAACAAGGCACGAACATCTAGCAAGTAGCCATCACTTCCCAAATTTAAAAGGAAACACCATCCACACAATCTTTGCTTTAGTCGCGTCCTGATCCTGATAAAAGACAACTTCTTGACTCTAAAGAGCTGCTAATTGATGTTATACTTAAGGTAGAGGTAGCAGGGAGGTGGGTTGGATTGTGACATGGCAAACAAAATGCTAAAATTATGCCGTGAATTGCTCTCCGTGTCATCAAACTTGAGACGTGTTTCCCCAACATATCTGTTACTTTACGGCACTAAAATCCAATGTAAGCAAGTAAATTGTGAATCATAGCCTGGCCAGAGTTTGGTTAAAGTTAAAGGTGGAGAGAATCAACTACATATTTCAACAGTCAAGAAGGAAGAAAATGAGATGGGAAATCACATCATTTGTAACGCTTTTCCAGTCTATGCACTAACTGAACCTGTTCAGTCCAGCAGGTAAGGTAAGTTGCGTCATAAGTAAGTATGGAACTTGAACAAGGAGAAAGGACAATGGTGTGAATGTATGTATCTCCATTTCTATTTTGTTTCCAGTTCAATTCACCTTGCACACTTACTTACCAGAATTGTGTGTATTGCTGCACCTTTGTAGATATAAAGGAAACAAGAGCAAAAAAGACGACTCATTCTTTGTGAGAGGTATTATACTAGATAGTAGTGTAGTCAGTAAAAGACAGACACAAGAGTCTATTCCTCGTATTCCCATCCCATATTACTTTTCTTTCTCTTTTGTGATAAATATTAGATTTCTTTCCTCCTGTGCGAAAGAAAACCAAGAAATTTAAGGTGGTGGAAATTCCACCGTGGAATCAAGAAAAGAGTTTGACTGAGGAGATAGAAAGAAGGAGAGAATAGAAAAGGAGAAAAGAAAAAATGCCAAAATATGTACATATCAAGGAACCAAAAGCACAATGCAGCCGAACCAAACAACCTATCCCAACCGACCTGAAGATGTATGTACAAGTGTACAATTGTACAATAAAGAGACACAATTTACAATAACTTATTTTGCCGAGGACAAGGAAGACAGCTAACTTTTATTTCTTACAAAACGCCAAGCATAGAAGCTCCATTTTCTGGGTTTGATTCTGGAGACTTAGACAGTACTGAGTACTAAAAAAAGTAAGGAACTCACTTCGCCAGCGTGTATCCTATTATGGAACTAATGCCCACTTTAATCATTTCCAGCCAACCATTCTTCCTTCCCCCAACAAAAACCGAGCCACTTTCTATATTAAAACTAGTTCGGGATTGGTTTAGGTTTGTTGAGAAAATGGAATAAATGCTGGAATGGGATGACGCTGGTGTTGCTGCCTCACACTTGTTAAATTAAAATTAATTGTGGAACACACCGAGGATTCAAGAGCTTGGATCACAATTCAAGGATGTATCGGTGGGGTAAGACCCAATTTTAGGCAACGAAGGAAAAAGGTGGACGGTAAAGAAACCCGCTGGTGTTGTCGGAAAGGTAAAAAGTAAAGGAAACCGAATTACGTCAAATAAATAAAATCGATAAGTGGATCTTAGCGGGAGACGACAACTACTTTAATTCCGACCCTCGGAATCAGAATCCTATTATTCACTCTCTTGTTGAGATTTTGGATATTTTATCCTTGTCATTTCCGTGTGATTGGGGTTGGTTACGGTATTTCTTTACCTGGATTTGGAACTACCCTGAGGTATTTTAATGACAGATCAAAAGTTTCAGGGTTGTAATTGAGTGAAATAAGTTGATACAACAGCACAAATAAAATTAGAACATTATTATACTTTTGTATTTTCAGTAGGAAATTATGTTTGAATGAAATGCGAAACGTGTGTTGGGTGTTCATAAGGTGTCCCAATGCAGCAAGCAAAACCAATAAGTTCAACAGTTAAAAGCAATTAAAAGACAATGATAGAATGTTAAGAATTAGGCACGTTGAAAAATGATGGGTTGGTGAGAGATCATCTAAAGCATTCACTCCCAAGACATGGCGTAATATTTCGGCTTGGTTGTTCCGCTGTGCGATGAGTAGTTGATGTTCAACAAATGGACAAGAATTTGAACTGCACGCAGGAGAGTGTGAGTGAACTGAAGTTGAACTAGTGGGCTGAGGAGGAAAGAAGTCCGACAAAAAAGTGTTGTACCAGGACTACTTTGGTTGACTATGTTCTCTTAACGATGCCTACCATCACTTTTTATCCTTAGTTCATGTATTACTTACTTGACTCACTCCTGATTCGGTAAATTCCTTCATTCTCACATATCCTTCTCCATCATCCTGAAAAACTGTATCCGAACATTTTTTCCATTCCATTCCACGTGGAGCATGAAGATACAAAAAGATATCATTTGAAAATTTATACTTTACCCAGAGAACAGGAAACGAACAAGATGAGGGAACTAACATAGTTATGTAGAAAAATAAATGAAACAATTTACGGATATTTGACAATAGTTTTCTTTAACTGAGCAAGTTTCACAAAGTGTGTCTTACTTGATGCAAGAAATGCAACATGAGATTTTAAAAAGCATGCCCAACCAATGCTTGTTAAGCTTTAACTCCACTTATTTAACTCTGACTTTTGAGACATTTGGTTTTAGGTTTGTACAAAGTAAGCAGGATGTCCGGAAAGGAATGCACATCAGTGGTAAGGAAATCAAGTTTAAGCTTTTTTCTGTGGTACAGAAGGTCTTTTGCTCACCGAGTTAAATTCGGCTTTTTCTTTCCAAAACTATAATTTAGCGTTTTGTTACCCAGAAGAGACGTTAACATTAACACCTTCTCACCAGCCACAGTCAGATCTCTGTCAGGCTGTCCAACTTTTCCCTCATTCAACTAAAACTTATACACATCCGTCGATCTCTCGATCTCGAACCTATTTAACTTACTCCTATACTCACCCAAACTATATAACTGAGTAAGTATAAAGTAAGTTTTTGGGAATAACTTTGTACTCTTTGAAAGGTTTTGGAAGATCATTCAAGTTTTCTCTCCTCATCGAATCGTACAAGTAGAAAAATAAAAAGTAGGAATAAGGCGACCAAGATACGTCAAAGTGGTTAAAACTTGGAAGAATTCTTTGTAGCAAAAGGAATCAGTGGGTGGCACATGAGATTTGATTTCGTTAAAAAAGTTTGTTTTTTCTCATTTAATACTGAATGTTGAGTTTCTTTTATCACAACTTTGCGAAGAGCAAATAAATGACTGATCTTCTTGCCCGTAAATTGGTTAATCTGTTCTGAAGAAAAGTTTTTCCATTCTTGTGTGTATTATAGCATTAAATTAAGCTTTTCATTCTCATCTCATCTTTTAGCCAGGCCGTTCTCAACCCTATATAAATTTTCATTTAATTCTCTTTTCCTAATCTTACATACAAAGCTGTATGCTCTCATGTATTTTGATGAGGTCATAGTCTAAAGTTTAAAGTCAAGATTGATCCAATTTTCAATCTCATCCCAATCCAGTTGCAACCAGTACCTATTTACTTTACCTCTGTTATCCACACTTCCGCCACTCGAGGCACAATCCAACCCATTCCCACTTGCACATTCATCAATAATGCAGTTGGACGCGAGAAAGGAGAAGATATGCGAAAAACCAATAGCCTTCCTCTTGTCATGTCACATGGACATATGGACACTTCCTGTCCTTGCTCGGACAAAATACGAGGTCCACCACATCACACGATCTAATCCAGTCGAAGCCAAAGCAGCACCGCAGCCACACAAAAAAAGTTCAAATTGAGAAAGCCACGCAATCCAATGCAAGCTATGGAGCCAGCGGTTATTTGTGTTGAAGGAAAAAGAAATTCTTTCGTCTTTTTTTGGATTTTCTTGGTTTTCTGGGAAGTGTGAGCATTGAGTAAGAAGGAAGAAGTTAGTGGGTTGGATGGGTGGGTGGTGGGTGGCATTGGGAGAGAGTGAGATAGTTTGCTTTGCTTTGTTCAATGCTCAACTTCAACTCTTTCCTTGGATTCTCTTTTCTTGCTTTCTCCGTTGTGTGGTGGTGCTCAAGAGTTGCTCAAAGTTTTTCCTTGCTCGCTCTCACTTAAGTGGGAAAAACTTTAAGAGAACACACGAACCGGGAGAATCTTGTAGATTTTGTGAATATTTTATGAGGAGGCGAGGTTAAAGAGGAAATGCAATGTTGGCCTGAGCTGAGCTGAGCTTGGAAGTAAAAGTAAAGCAACCAGACAAGGCAGGCACTTATTCCTTATTGGTATAACGGGTTTACTGGTTGTGAGTTGGGTTCTAAGTAAGTGAACGAGTCAATGCAGTCAGTTCAGGACTGTTTTCCATCCATCTATCCAAAAAAAAAGTAAGTTCTGCTAACCTGCACTTTTCCATTTTCTTCACCATACCTTTTGACATGATGCTACTGGATTTTTTTTTACTTTACTATATTGCTACCGTCACATCACGCAGACACCATCAAGGAAAAAGGAAATGTATCTGGTGCAGTGTGGAATACATATAAGAATGCGATTAGGGAAAAATAAAGTGAGGAAGAATAAAGAAAGAAAGAAGGGGAAGGATGAGGAGGAGGAGGAAACTTAAGCGAAAAGGTTTGCTTGCTTCTTGAATCACTTGAGTGACTGAAGTGTACTAAAGCATTAAATAAAGGTGGCATCCTCCATCAAATCCTCCACAACCAGGGTCAGGATTTTATGAGGTTTTACAGGTTAAGAATTTGTCACGTATTAAATGACATTGTAATGTGCATTTGTCAACAACCTTCTCCTTTCCTTGCATACACTCACACATTCACCACGACTTGACATTAACACCTTTGGCATTAAGTTAAGTTAAGGAAGAAATATTGCATGGTAATCGGGAAGAAAATTACATTACAGCACAAATACTCGATTGAGATGATGTGAAAAGGAATTGGATGGGGAAATGAGAATGGGAAACTTAATATGATCCTATGGATGGATTGAAAATTATTTTAAAGCATGACCAAACCAGTTCAAAAGTATAGTAGTTTATCCATTCACGTCTAATAATGGTAATCTGACCGTAAGTTCTATGGGATGGGATAGAACGTACGACATAAGTAATCCTTTCTCATAAATACATGGTTTGAGCAGAAAAGGAGGAAAAATTGATGATTGAGATGGTTGATGTGGTTTGGTTTTGTTGGATGGAAAAGTGCATTTAAGATAAAAATATGTTTTGACAAGGAGGGTTCTCCCCCATCAAAAGTTGATTGTAGTGTAGGGAGCTGGATGAACTTTGTTCGGAAGGGAAACACAGAAAAAGAAAGGTTGGTTGCATGATCAGAGATGGCCATAAGTAAAGCAAAGCAAAGTAAGTTACGTGATCTACGACACAGCATAACGAAAGAAATAACTAAAAAATTCAAGGAAATAGCACCCTCGCTCTATCTATCAGTAACTTGGCTGATCCGAACGTCGCCGAGTCTTCTTTGTGCTTTTGTGTCGACGTTTTCCAGTTGGAGCAGAGTTTGTCTAAATCCAAGTACAAAATACAAATGAAACTAAATACAAAATGGATAAAAAGTGACTGAAGGGAAGCTCGACTCGAATAAACTCAGTCAACCCAACTCTTGAGCTCTTTTATTCAGGAATAAAAAGTAAAAATCCTTCCGCTTTGATTTCTTCCTTTTAAATTGTCAAATAGAGAGATAGGAGATAAAGGAGGACGACGTGCAAAGTTGGTCGATTTGGTTCCAACCAAGTTTTAACCATTCATCCGCCACAGCTCAAGTTCAGAGTCGAGAGTTGAAGAAAAGTTAAGCTTTTTTGAAGAGGAATGAAGCAAACAAGTATGTACAGAGTATAAGGGAGCGTTGAGCGTGTAATTGAGTCAAAGTCAAGTCCAAATAACTTATTCGAAAAAACTGAGAGTAAATTGCTTTATGAATTTAAATAAAAACTATTCAACCAATAAGGATGGTGAAGGGGAGAGAAAACTAATAAGCGCAGCAACTCTTAACTTTGCCCAGTAAAACTTTTCTCGGATCGATTTTATTTCTAAACCTTGTACTTATTGCCTATGCATAGAGTAGACTGCTTTTGTATCTGTGTCTGTTTATTTACTTATCTGCATTGTGCTGTAATGGGATTCACTCTCAAAATTTGTTTCTCTGCCTTGTGCTATCTTTACACGCCTGGCTAATTACACACCCAAAACCCAGCTCTCAAGTATCCAGATGAGAGTATAATTACAGGGTAAATTCATATGCCTCTACTTGCAATCAAGGCAACCTCACAAATTGCTCTGAACTCGAGTCTGTCTCACTTAAGTTGGTTTGCATCACTTACTTGCATCCAGTGAAGTTTGTAATAAAATCAAACTTCTTAACAAAAAGAGCTCTGACAATAATAAACCACGGCAGATAGATAAATTTGTAAGCTTGTTTCTAAAACACGGGCACATTAGAGTTCAAGTAATTCTATGATACAGAAAGCGAGATCATTTATATGCCGAATGCTAATGCGTTGCAATGTATGCCCCAGTGCTGATGCGGCTTGGGATGTAACAAGAAGATAAATTTTGAATATGAACCAAACTGATTTAAAACGACTCTTTTTTCCTTCCTTCCTCCCAAGGTCTGGATGGTCGTCTATGGTAGAAATAAATCCACACACATCATAAACACTGTAAAAAACCCGAGTCCAATAAAAAAAGCCAAGAGAAAGAGTTAGATAGAACGCCAGCAATATCTACATGGTCACAGTATATCATCATTTCATCCCACTTTATTTAAGGCTTGTGTTTTCCATGACTTATGCTACTTTTTCCCCTGCCTGGAGGAGAAAAAATCCATCCCAGCCCTTTGACTCTTGGTAAAGTAAAGTTCGTCCAGGGAAATGTTAGCAACATGCTCGTACCACCACGGTATCACATAACGTCACCCTGTAATAACATCAGTCAGTTCTATCAACCAAGTTGGATTAGACTGGGTATCACTATCACACCGATGCAACCTTTGGTAAACTGTTATTTGTCTGAGTTTAATGTTCATTTCACTACATTTATATCTATTTCACAATAGGAATTGAATAATTTTTTGTGCCAGCCATTACTTCCAACCTTACTTCGTACCTTCATCATGATTTCCAGCTTGCTCAGATAAAAAATATTACAAATATATAAAAAATCAAAAGGGCAGGCTGTGAATTTTCTCCTCAGTTTTATGAGAGTTTTGTGTTCTAAGCTCCTTCAACTTCATTGCTCCTTCACAGCTCTTGCGGGAGAAGTTGGGGGCATGAAAATGAAACTCTTTCCATTTGATTAACGTTTCGGTCAATGAGACAGTAATTATGGGGCCGTGTCGGTCTCTTCACAAAAGAGAGATAAAGGACCAAAAGAGTAGTTAGTTGAGCAAAGGAAAGATTGAGGCAGTGAGAATCCGCCTTCTCGTTCCAGATTTAAAGGCTCACTTCAACCAGCTCCAGTTTCGGTTCTTTATAAATATTTTAAGCGATGTGAATTAAGTGATGCAGGATGCAGATAGCTCAGAAAATACGGGAATTGATAGTCGTCACTTTCCGCTTATGTAAAATTGGATTTTTTTATTTGATGATTTAGAATTCGTACCATATCTGATTGACTGGTTGACGCGGCTCAATTTCCTCATCATGGGGTGCTGCGCTGTGACAAATGCGTTAGATTTATTCTCATCCAATCCGTAACATTTGTTATTCCAACGTCAAGCCGTGAAGAACGGGAATGCGATTGGAGAACAGGGATTCATTTTATATTCCTTGACCTTTCTGACCTTGTTCGAATCAATTCTGGGTTTGAAATTCCAGTGAAATCCGTCAAATCTTTGAATTATTTGACCAATCTGTATGACACGGGAAGTGTAGCTTCAATTATTGAGAGAGAAATCATGATATTTATCAAGCTGGGCAGGTTACCTATCGAAGTTAAACTATTACAATTTATTATCCTTTTCAACCACCCACAAAGCATAAATCAAATAAACCCAGAAATTATTATGATGATGGCAATTGAATGAATGCAATGCAGAGCCCGTTCCACATGGACTTTTGCTCTGCATGGCTTATCAAACCCAGGAACGTCAAGAGTTTGAGAGATATCTGAATTCGGTTCAATTTACATTTACGCCTTTGGTCGAAGAAGAAGGGAAGAGAAATCTATTGAGCTGAATGAACTCTAAATCAATATCACTTCCAATTGTTAAGTCTCATTCTTACTCAGTCTGTCGGAACTTTACATTGAATGCGGAGGTAAGCATCATCATCGCCTCACTTTTTCATCCATAAACCAAACACTCATTCGGAATTAATGTGCTGTTGAGGAAAAATGTTTGGAATTGAGCTGGGTCGGACTCTGGGGGAGATGTTATCCATTCTTTTCCCTCTACTGGCAGGCAGACGTCGGTTACTAGTGTAAGAGTTGAAAATGGATCTCTGGAGAAGTGATGGAGTTCAATGCATTGAATTTCTTGTTTTGTCTTGCCTACACTTTTTACCAGAATATAGTTGAGTAAGTAGCAGGGCCACAACTGTATCGTTCAAGTGGATGTTGGTTACTGGAAGTTGTGTGCAAGTATTTAAGTGAGACGCTCAGTTGGACCGGAAAAGTTTGAGAAAGTAAAAAAAAGAAATAGAGAGACGACAAAACGGATATTGGTCCAATCTGCCACACCACACTACTCACATTTATTACACCAAGTTGATTTGATGTTGCCTTGTGCCTGGTTCAGGAACGAGAACAAGAGGACAAGAAAGGAGAAAGAGAAAATGGAAAAAGAGGGTTGAGTACGTATAACAAACAGAAGGATGGCCAACCAGGAAGGACGCGCCGTGTTCCAGGGATATCTACAGATGCCGATATTTATACTGTCGACAACTAACCAGCCAGTCGTCATTGTTCGCTTGGAATATAGCGGAGCAGATCTAGTTCCACCAATCAAGTGGGGAAGTAGGCGAGTCTTTTCCACTTCCTTTCTTTTCTCTATTGATTACTTTCCTCGTTTTTATCCAATTTACACACAATTTTACATGGACGAGCTGCAAATATTGGGTAGATTGTCCATTATTAGGGGCTTACATCAGTGGTATGATGTATAATAATGCAAATCGTACTTTCTCCCCTGTATTGCTTTTTTCGTCATTTGTATGCGTTTCGTTGAAGGTTTATCTAAACTCAATTCCCAACTTTTGACGTTTGTCCTTGTTCGTTGACAGAGTAATCATTAGAAAATCTCATACTCGCAAAGTTTTAATTTTGATTGGAACAAAGTAAGTAATGAAAAATGAAACTTCTAGGTTGATTGAATTGATAAAGTACTGCAAAGTCGATTTCGCAGAAGGAGGAAAGAAGTTGGTCATTTTTTGTTCCGTCAGTAATTCAGAGATCAAGTCCTTGTTCCACATAAAAAGCGAAACTGCTTCCTTTCACTGATTTCTCTTGTTGCAGCAGTAGCAATCTCCTAAACAAATAACACCACAACTGAGCCACTATGGCATTCAATGCCCTTTCAGCCACACAATACCGCAATATATCGGATCGTTGAATGAATTCAGTGTGGTGGTGTGGTACACTCTGAACAAAATTGAGTGGCAAATTTTTTTTCCACGAAATAAATGAGGAGTAATGCAGCACCATAGTATAAAAACTAGGAAATGAACATGAAACAAGGGTATTAAGAGCCCAAGTAAAGAGTTGAGTGTTGTAGAACGAAAAAGAAAGTAGGATTGGATTCCAGCAAACGATAAGAGTCCGAATGAGACCAAAAGGCACTTCTTTTTGCTCATCATAATCATCTTCACTTCAATATAGTAGTTTTCCCCTCATTTTCTTGAGGGAAAGTACTAGATAAAATCTGCAATGATTTCTTCTCAGTTTTCTCCTTTCCGTTTCATTCCACTTCTTTTATCTTTGTTAATCTATTCATTACAATTTTAATTATGGCATGCTTTCTCCACTCACGTTGCATACTGTACTCCAGCTCACAAACTGCTTCGTTAAGAAGTCAAGATGGACTTTGAAATTGTAATGGAGATGATATACCAAGTGTTCATTCACGTAGTTACATACATTGCTAAGTACTGAATAGGAATTTGAGAAAGGAAAGAATAAGAAAAAACAAAAAGTCGAAAGTGTATAAATGCTTGCTTTCTCCTTCCAATAAGAAGGCTGGCAGAGGTTTTCTAGTAGTGGTGGTGGTGGTATTGTGGGGGTTTCAGGGTTTAAAAGGATTGGGTTGGGCTTCAGCTTGGGTTTGAAAATTATATGAAGTTTACTTGTTAAATTGCCTGGAGAAAACCGCACCGACCGAGCGAACGGAAGGAAATCCCGAGTGTTTGTTCAACAGTGGATCTTTTGAGGAGAAAGGAAATAGTCCAACTTTCACCCGGAGTTTCTTATACTTTTTGTTAATAGAAAGTCTAAGCAGTAATAGCAAGACTGGTTATATGAACTGGAACATGCTAAATATGTTTTAAGTGCCGCCAGTTGTGAATTATTTAATTAACAATTTATTAATTGAAGGACAAGATAAGGTTCAGATTTGGTAGTTAATGTTTGGGAGTCATTAATTTTTTTGTATGTATAATGTTTTTGTGCAAACCGTACTTTTCTATTGCCTTTGTATAGTTAAAATCAAGTTGGGTATATTTGTAAGTTAAGTAGTGTTGACAATATTTAAATATTTCATAATATGATTGCCAAAAAATTAATACAGCAACAAAACAGTAATGTTAATATTTAGCACTTTTCAGCGTCAATGATTATTAGTTTTCAACTTAAAGCACATCGCACCAATCTACTTTTTATTGTTTGACACACGTCAAACCATAATCTTATTTGAGACATATGAAATTCTTTTCACTCTTTCACTTAGGCGTCATGGATGAATGACATTTGACGAAACGAAGCCATAGAACTACAATCTACAAGCGAACTGCTTTGAAAACAAGTGTCACCATCTCCGTCATCTTTTCATCGCATTTCACACTATTATCAGACATTGAAGTTAACTGACTGAGCATAGAGCTGGAATTGAGGTACAAAGAAAAAAAATATAGCAAGCAGTCAGTGATGTGATGTTTAAGTGTAAACGCCTTCATTTCCACTCAACTCATTTGTGAGTGCCTCCCTGCTGACGTTAGTTAGACATTGATTCCGAAGATAATGTTTCTCTCTTCTTTTCAAGAAGACTCTGAAAAATTTTCTTCGTGTGAAAGAAGGAAAGGAACGGAAGTCAAGTTTCTGTTGGCCAACTATCACTTTTTACTCCACGCCTTTCCTTGTCAGTGGTTCTGGTAGATCTTACCAAGAAAACAAGGAGAAATTCCACAAATCCAGATGAATTCCCTAACCAGATTCTGAGAAGAGGTATCTCTAAAAAGAGAAAGTATAAGGTGTGGAAAAAGACTGGATTCTGGAGGAAATGACGAAGGTGGATAATTTAGTATTAAAAAGAAACATATCAGGTTTACATTTTTCTCGGTATTTTTCCTCATCTATCTCCGCGGTCTCTTTTTCTGCTCACTTTCCCGTTTTCTTTCCCATTCACTTATCTGAGCTTCATTCTGTCTGCTGTCAGAATAAAAGGGAGAGTGGCAGAGCTATGAATGTATATACTGATGGATGTATGTGAAGTAAGTAGAAGTGCAGAGTATTAGACGAGGGGACGAGCACTAAAGAAGTTGACGTGTAAGTGAGAGAGTATTTCGTGAAAAAAGCGAGCATCAGATCATCCACGCTTGGCTTTTTATCTCAGTTGGGAATATCTACCTTCCGTCGACTGTCACATCAAGTCTTGCTTCTACTGATTTCAACTCGATTTGAGACTTGTATTCCCCATGATTAGCCAGATATTTATCGATCCATCTCACTTCTCACTACATCGCCACGTATACGGATAAGCTTAAGCTGTTACTTACTCGTTTGTTGAAAGACTGAACTTAATCAGGGATAAAGAGATGGTTGCATTGATTAAAAGAACTTTTATCACATTGTCTTTTCGAACTTAGCTTGAAATTAGTTAATGATTTTATGTAATATGTGCAAAAACGTGAGAAATGGACGAAAAAAGTTTCTACCTTCATTCCAGTAAAACATTTAAGATGATTTCAACAATTTATTTTTGTTACAGAAATAAGAAAATAACCACCTATCATTTCTGCGAAATCCATTCACCACACATGGCATATATATAATGCTGTTGGATACCTAGTGGTAGATGTTTGCGAAGGAAAGTCAAACCAAACCAAAGGAAAAAGTGTATCTATTCATCCATTTTACCCAAGAAGGAAAAGAAAGAAAATACGCCAATGGAGGGAACAGTCAGCCAGCCAACAACTTTCTCTTTTCTTCTCACTCCGTTGGTTGAGTTGGAGTTGCGTTGCTTTCTCTCCATTTCATCCTCCAACTTCTGCTTCTTCTTCTTCTTTTCTCTGCAACGGCTGGAATTCGATTCAAATTGGAGTTAGAGTTCAAGTCCTTTTCCAGCTTCCTTTGATTTTTTCAGAGCCGTAATCTCACAATCTCATAAAGTCTCAAGTACCACTCATGAATGATGCAGCATATTTTCCCAAAGAGCAGGCGTAACTAATAGAATCCCTTCTCGACTTGGACCGACTTTCCCCAAACCTACCTAATCATATGTAACGTAACGGTTTACAATGTTGAAAACATAAAAATCAACGAAATTGATAGTGTGGTAGGAATACTCAATGGTGTTCTTGAGGATGGTCACGCCCCTATAAAGGAAATCTTATTTTGTCCGTCGTCATCTAGCATCTTCAATTCTATATTTCAGCCAGAGCAACCTTCCCCATTTCGCGACATAGATCCTCATTCTGTCTTTTGATGTCAAGTCAACTACGTCTTCTATCTCATCTCATCCACTTCTTGTTTCATGTCCACACTAAAATTCCTTCTTTTGCCAAATTTCCTATTTCAACTCAACATCGGCTCCAGTTATGTACTCATTCATTCATTCATGGTCATCCAAAGTTGTCTGGGTAGAAGATGAGATGAGCAGGGCAGAGTAAAACGAAATGATATATTTTGTGAGCGTTTACTTTCACTGAAAAGATTAAGGAAACAAGAGGTAATTACTTTTATAACTTTTGCATGTTACACTTACACGTTCAGGAAGGACAAATTGTCAAATTATGTCACTTTCGGACAAGTGAAACCTTCTGACTGTATTCCAGTTGATTACGTCGATGGTATACTGCGTTTGACTTTGTGAAAGCAGATGAACTTTAGTAAAGGAGGAAACAATAGTAGAAGAACTGCACAATAACGAATTAATCCGGTTGTTGTGTTAAAGTTTGCAAACATAAACTACACACTTAATGTTTGACTTTGTCCACCTTAATCTGATCGTTGACATTTGGCCATGTTTATTCACAAGTATTGGCTACATACCTCAAGATAAATATACGACTTGCCCATATAAAACCTTCCTTTATTAATCAGTTTAATTGCAGTTGGTCCAAGTAAAGTAGTTTTATTTTTATTTGGAAGAAGATGCAATTGCTTAAGACATGAGGTAGCCGACCACAAATAAAACCAGAACAGACTAAGCCATAAATTGAGCTCCTGCTACCTCTTGGTCTTCGTATTTTCATTATTGGTAAGTAGAATGTGAAGTGTGGGACTGTCGGTATCCATTTTTTTCTTCTCATCAACAAATAGCCAGGAACGAGACGGAGGGAGCGAAAAAGGACCAAAATAAATGGACGAAAGATCTGAGTTGTTTCTGTAAATATCGTAAACCAGAAGGAAAAGCTAACCAATCCTTAGAAAAGAGAAAGAGAGAAAGAAAGCAGAGCAGTGATAGATCCACTCAAGTCGAGAACAAAAGCCTAATAATGCTACCTGCAAAGAAGATTAACAGTTGTAAATGGGCCTTAACTTATCCCATTTCTCTCTTTTGGCACTTTGCTTTGTTATCACTTTTGGCTTTGTGCGAGTACTGATCGGCGTTCAGTCTGTATGGCCAACCTGATCCTTTCTTACTTACAATCCCACCTCTTAGCTAATTACTCCAGGGCGGCGTGACGGATAGAATGGGAAGAGTTGTGGAATACAAATAATAAATACATTCGATTTGGAATTGTCCCATTCTAGAAAATTAGTGGTTATCTGATTTTTAAGCACCACATGCGGATTTTCATACATTAGACTTATATTTTAAGGAGTTATTATTTTACGCAGACATAAATTTACTGTCCAGGGAATGTTACATTTACGACCTGTCCATATCTGGAAACTTGGAGATGTGTGGATTAAATCCAAATACAGATGGAAGAATGTAGGGACAAACATTAGAATAAAGCTGACTGGATTAAAAGTTGAGCAATTTTGTTGAATGAGTCAAGTTTTTGATGTCACCACAGGTTGACAGATGTCAATTAGAAATGTTTCTAGAAGTCGGCTGCAAGAATTTAAGCAAGTTTTTTAAAGACTTTTCCACATCATTTATTTATCAGCGCAAAAAATTTCAACTGTTAATTAATTTATTGGCAACGGATTAAGTGAACATTCTGCCACTTGCGGCTTAGCGGTATTGAAAACGTAAATAATTTATTGTTTTTTATTAGTTTCAGAAGGTATGAAATAAATAGAACACACAACAACGTTCGGCCACTACTTATTGCACAATTTATTGCAGGTGTGATTCATAGACTTGTTACAAATGCAAGGTTTTTGTAATTCCGTAATCCTCAACATTCGTTTCACTTAGTTTCACATGCATTGGCAGCTGAAATTAAACATACTAAAAAATCGGACACGACAACGGAAAAATTAGTACTACACACTAATCAAGTGTTGGGGATTCACTTCCAAAAACAACTAAATAAAGAGAGTTATAGATAAATCTGAGAACAGGTGATAGAAGAAAGCTTACGATGGATTTCGGATATTGGCAAATACAAATAAATACAATATCAAGAAGACTGATTCCCGTTGAGATTTTTAATTGAAAAAGTACAATAAAAATGCTGATTTTTTAAATACGTAGTGAACGGTTGTTACATGAAACTACCCAAAAGCATCTTTTGTAGGCAATAAGCACATTTCTTGCTCTATTGCAATATGTTTAACGAAACCGATGAGTACCGAGTTTCACAATTGCTTAGTGAATGATTTCACCGGATCCTTTTTCCATTTGATAAACATCTTTTATTTAAAGCAACACACAACTTTAATGAAATAACTGACAAAAAACAAAATTTGGGTGAAAATGGCTATCCGCTGTAAACTGAAAAAATTAAATGTTTAAGTGAATTGCGTAGTACAAAGTACAATTGACTTATGAGACTAGTGCAAAGCGTAGAAAATAATTGCAAATACAGAATGAAAGGCATATTTTAGGCACTGAGTCGTATATATAATTTTCAGTTCATAATTTAATGATACGGTCAGTATTCCAGAAACTGTTCCAATTTCAACCAGGTCAACCATGGGTGAATCATTATCGTCGTCTCAACCCCAATGTCGAACTAAGCAAAGTAGACGGAGATTGGAGAAGGTGAGACGAGGCTTGAGTGGTACGATCTGTTTATTCAATGTCGGAGAAAGTAAATGGAGTAGTGGGTGAAAATACGAATGGATACTTCACAAATTAAACAACTCAATGATAAGCCACCAATTGGCAATTTTCAAACCTCCATACATCTACAAAATCCGTTTCTGACATTTTGGAACTTTCCCAGAAACTTTGAAGCTGTTCTAAAGTTCTGAATAACTCAGTTCAGAATTTTTTTTGCATAAGTATTTGCTCGAAATTTTTTAAAAATGATTTCAATTGAATTATATCTCGGAGCACCTGGTTTGAATTTACCCTTATCCGTGCAGATTTACTTAAGATTAGGTTAAGAATCATGGGAACAAAAAATTTTCATGCGGAGTTGCATCCGAAAATGTTTTCTAATTTCAAAATGGATGCACCCAATAAAAAACTCAATACCAATAATCAAA
>JAAXNX010000373.1:0-31540 GCA_036491905.1 Folsomia manolachei
CATTAGTGATGTATGATCACTTCGAGAAACAGGCAAGACAAATTCTAAATTCCTGCGTGAATTGTGTGTGGAATAAACTGACATCCTGGCTATTTAAATACAGATTATTCTAAAACCGTCCACATCATCGAAGACAGGAAACTTGTACGAGTTTGGAAAAACGATTTGTAAATTATTGGCCACTTCCGCTCTGGTTGAACTAATTTACCACTATATATACTTCCGAGCCCTCTCAGTTACCATTCCATTAATCTATGATCTTAATCTCTGGGCCGTTTGCGGAACGGTATATTGGCTGGGTATGCATGAATCAATACATTATATAAACACACAAGTCTTGTGTGCTTATTAGAGTATTAAATCTTGTGTCACAAGATTTAATTATATTTGATATTTTATATAGGGCACATATTCACTCTCAAGTACAAAGTCTTGTACGGGATTCCAAGCTGCCTTGCTGAATTTGATGGCTTATCCATGTACCCGTTGATCAGTTGTCCAGCTTATATTCATAGATATTCCGCTTTATGGAAAGATTTTGACCGTGGACTGTATACGTTTTTAGTCAAGTAAGCAAACATATATTTTTACTATAATATTAACAACAGCAGGAGAAATTTGTAACAATTCATTGATTTCAGGTACATTTACTCTCCGTTGATTCGAACATTCAATGACCTAGACCAAGAAAAAACACTAAACAAAGACATCAAAAAATTGGCCGCGTCATTTGTGACGTTCATTTATATTTTTATATGGCATAGTACTTGTTTCGACGTTTTTGTTTGGACAGCATTTAACTTTCTTGGGATAACAATTGAGAGAATTGGAAGTTTAATTAAAAGGAAGATTGACAGCGTGAAGGTGAGGAATTCAGTCTAACGAGAAATTAATAATGAATGTGCTTGTTAATTATTTAAAAAAAAAATGATCTGATGTCTGTCCAGAGGCTCAATCCCATCACTTGGGATTTTCTAATTGAACCCATTGTGACCGTGCCTTTGGCTGGAATGTCGATACTCAATAGTTCGGTATTTTGTGGAAAATTTGATTCTGCAGAAGCCTTTTCGCGGAAATTGTATTGGACATGTACGTCAATATAAATTGACATTAGTAGCACAAGTTTACTTAATTTCTGTATTTTATTTATTGCAGGGAACGCCCGATACAGTTATCATGCCTTAATATGCGTATTTCTATATTGCTTTACACACGTTGGCGTTACTGTAAGAACTTGGGAACCATTTTCCCAAGCAGTAATAAATAGATGGAGAGGAACTGATGATACAAAAAAACAAGGGCACAAATTGCATGAAACATAATACTCGCGTTCACGTATACAGAAACCAAAAACCACTCAATTGAATGTTACCACTTTTAAATAGTTTTATAATAGAATACAACAATTTTCACTGATGCAAAACTGCAAATCAAAACCAATCATTCCAAATGTACACTGAATTAAAGAAAATTAGATGACTGAAGAGATGAATTTTATACGGCAACATTTCTAAAAACAATTTTATTACTGTTAAGTTAATAAATAAGGATTTTAAATACCACAACTAATTTTATTTGGGGTTTTCTTCTTCATTTTTAGTCGCACATCTGAGTTTGGCACTCCTACTCCTGGGATTTTGTTCAACTTCATCAAATGTAGGAATAAGGACATGTTTATTAACGACAGACCATTTTCTGTCAAATATTTCTTGAATTTGGTCTGCCGTATGCCAGTTAAGCGCATTACGATATTTTTGACTCATGCTTCTGCTGACGGGTTCATCCATGTCAATTCCTATCAAGTGACGCTTTACTACTCGATCCTGCAAATTTGAATGAATAGCATGACTTAATATCAATGGCTTCAAATAACAATTAGAAGTTAACATTTCCGAATTACCTCTAATGAGTGAAAAGATAGTACGACTAGTTTCCCATTTGGCTTCAAAACCTGGTGGCTTATCTCCATTGCTTGATTCAATTCATTAATTTCGTTATTTACAAAAATCCGTATAGCTTGAAAAGTTTTAGTGGCTGCATGTGTCGGCCTTGCCAATTTATCCAAACGTTTCTCTTTGTCTAAGACAGATTCTACTAAATATGCCAGCTCGGAAGTAGTTTTTAATCGCTTAAACATGTAGCGGGCTTCAACGATGGACCGTGCAAGTTTTTTGGCCTGCTTTTCTTCTCCATAATACTGAAATACAAATTATTTAACACTAACGTCAGACATGTGCATGACCTAATGCACTTACTTTTAGAATATTTGCCAAACGGTGTTCCTCGATATGTTCTAAAACATCAGCAGCAGTTGGTTGGTCTGGAATTGTGATACAAGATTAAATTAATTGAAAATCGAAGTTGTCATACAAGATTTTCAACTCACCTGGAAATCGAGACCCGTCCATCCGCATATCCAGAGGGCCGTCATGACTAATTGCAAAACCTCTTGAAGGATCATCAAATTGCATAGATGAGCAGCCCAAGTCCAACAGAATTCCGTCCACTGAACAGAAAAACGAGAATCGCATTTTATAAATCGTTCGTCTGGCATTTGTAGCCATCAGGAAACAGATAGTTTGATAAAATACTAACCTGATGGAATATTGTGTTCATGGAGTAATCTAGGAAGCTCACTGAACCGTCCTAGAAGAGGTGTAAACCGACTACCAAACTTTTCCTGCATTTTTTGGGCAAATGAAAATGCGACTGGATCTAGAGCAAAATACAAAACAATGTAGTACCATTTAAGTATAAACACTATGTTACTACGCCCAACATAGGAATTAACCTAAAACATAAAACAAGTTAATTATTCATGACCCTCACCTCGGTCCAGTCCGATGACAGACACGTCTTGGCAGGATTCTAAAATTTTCTGTGTATGACCACCAGCTCCAAAGGTAAGATCAAGGATTGTTTTCCCTGAATGAAAGAATCAAGGATCGATTTAGCACTTGCAACTCTACTTTGGGAACGGAACTATAAAATTATTGACATTTACCTGGCTGAAGATCCAACATGGACAATACTTGGTCTACCATAACAGGAACATGAGGCCTTCGAGAGCCAGGGTCCAAATTAGTATCTTCAATGAAGATATCGATGGAGTATGCTGGTGGGACTGGCTCGGCATTAGTAGATATCATTTTGAAAATGCATGGTGAACAATAGCTGCCAAAGACTTTTTGGAAAAAAGATCGCTTCAAGGTATTTGACAGCATCGTAACTGACATAGCGTTTGGTATTGAGGATTGGTATATTGAGGATTGGACGAATGTTTTTAAAACTTGTGTCTTGACTGAAGTAATTGACTGAAGTAATTACTCCTTGCTCTTTTGATTGTCAGTTTTCATCACTTTTTCTTTCAGTACAGTAATTCTGCTTTTATCCTCGTCTTTCATAAGCTGCAAAAACTCATTGGACACTATTTGTTGACACTCTGCTTGAGAAAGTCCTGGAATAAGCGAAGCAAAGTGTTAAAGACAGCCAAATTACAAAAATTTTTGCCATAATTTACCGGATGCTGACGCGGAATTAGACACGTAAAAGGCCTCTTTATATTTATTGTTCACAATTCGACTTAGGGATTCTTGAATCTCTTGACATTTATTGGGATCCCTTGGCCCTGCTCCGCGGAAAGCTTCGCCCACACAGTGGCGAATATATTCTCCTAAATCCCTGAAATACAATGATAACCCTTTAAATCACAATTGCACATGTAGAACATAACAAACCGGAAATTAAATACAAACCTTCCTTTCTTGGTGGGATCCGTTGGCCACTTTTCCAAAACTCGGAGGAAAGATCGATACAAGGTGGACGTCATGTCATCACTTATCCAACCAAAGAATAAGTAACTCTCTGCCCGTCTTATCGTACTTTGATAACCACCAGTATCAATCCTTTGGCCTCCTCTCCTCAGTGAATAAATTCTTCCGGCTCCTCAAAAAAATACACGCCGCCTTTGATCCAGTTTCCCCGAATGAGTAAAAAAACACTGTTTTCTTGACTGGAGTGAATTTTTTTTTAACTTTCACTAAAACTTGTAACAATTCTAGTCAAACGGAAGCGTTTTATTCCGAAGCACATGCAGCTCATAAGATAACTCCCGAATTAAATTATGGAATCAACAAACAACGCCATTTCTTCGAGTTCCGACGAAATTCAGGAACACGCGATAAGCAGGGACGATAAGAAAATGGAAGCCTCTTCAGTAACCACCCCAAAAGACGCAGCTGCGTCCTCGGTGATTGACGATCCCGAGTTGGACGATCTTCTGAACGGTAATCATTTAGGATGACATTATTTTGTAAATGTGTCCGTCAACTGTGTATTTGCAATGTTCTTATCTTCTAAAATGCGTTGGTTCTCTGGTTTCATAGACGCCCTTCAAGACTTTGGAAAAGTACCTCAAATTCCACAACCAAAGCGATTGAATCCAAGTGGCGGAACAGTCCAAGGAGGTAGCGATGACATGAATCAGGTTTGGACTGAAGAATTTATCAAGGAAGGTTGGTAATTTGAGTCAAAATTTATTTCATGGCTTAAAACTATAATATAATGTCAATTACAGCCACGGCTCAGTTCGAAAAAAAGATGCGAGAATGTATGCTTGCACAACAGGAACAAGCAGGTATGGGAAAATAGCTATATAGTCAATATGATTGTGATAATGATAATTCCGGTTTAATTGCAGCTTCTGGCAGTGCCACACAATCGCTGGGAGCAATGAATCAAGTTGTTGAAGCTGCACGCCAAGCAGCCACCGGTAACTTGGCAGAGCCTTCTGCTGTAATGTCCCAAATTAATGAAGCCATGAAGAATTTCAATCTTCCAAGTGCCAGTGTATGTGGCAATTCAGAATTTCCGGTTATACGTAGGCTTTTATGCAACTTGCTTACCGTTGTAATATTTCAGAACGATGGGACTTTTGGTGATGAAGAACTTTCCAAATTAATGAGCACCTTTGGAATGGGCGAGGGTGGTCCTATTGATGTCGCCGAGGACGGCGAATTGGACGAGTTTCTTCCCTTTATGACTAACTTTATGGAAAAGATTTTATCCAAGGATTTGCTATACCCTGTTTTGACTGACATTGTTGATCGAGTATGTTTTTTAGCTTGGTATATTATGGCAGTTTGTGTATCCACAAAATTTACATGTTTCACTATTCCGCAGTATCCAGAATGGTTAGCAGACCAAAGACCAAAGCTTTCCGCTGAAGACTTTGACAAGTACAACCGCCAGTATGGGTAAGCCGCATTTACTGTTCTTTAAAAGTGTTAAACGTCAAATAATTTAGAATTTGTCTTTTCCACCAGGTTCATGAAGATGATTTGTGAAGAATACGCGGCCGAGACTCCTTCCGATAATGAAGAAACTAAACGGAAGCGATTCGATAGGATATCTGAGCTTATGATCAAAGTATTCATTTCATGCCTTTTAGAATTTAGAAGACACCTATTGTATGACAGACGATTATGTAATGCATTACTTTGTGATTAATTAGGTGCAGTGTTGTGGTACTCCTCCGAAGGATTTAATTGGAGAAGATGGGACCTTTCCAAGCATGGATCCTGCGGCGGCCTTTGCAAGTTTAGGAGTGCCCGGCGTAAACGGTGAACAGTGCTCAATTGTTTGAAATCGTCAATGGAGTCAGATGAACTCAACAACACGTGAAAAATAATTCAAGCATCTCATCACATTCAATTTTGTTACCAATGTGTACGTTTATTGTTCCTTGTGGACTTGTTGATTTATTCTCGTCAATTTTTAGTCTGGTTATATACATTATGCCATTTTACCCTTATTACAATTTTACTTTGCCATAATACTTTCAAAATGCATTTAGATAACTCGTCATAATTTATAAATTGCCCTTATGCAGCTAGATTGAGTGGTACAGTTGAGTCACAAAATATAAATGTGCGGCAGTCAAAACAAAAAATCATGAAACTTTACACGATTTCTTTATTTCCAATAAAACAAAATAAAATTAACATGATCCAAATATTTTAAATTTTAGAAAATTCTTGTATCTCTATATTATGTGAATCCGCACATTAGAGTGCATCAACGCCATGCATTCCATTTATTGGATGTTAAATAATTAGTCCCTTCTTCGTCTTTTGTCACTAGAAGACGACGAGGAAGGCTTATCTTTGCTACTGCTCTGGTGGTCATCCCCACCCCTTTTACTGGCTCGCTTGGCTTGTTGCAAAAACTGATCTAAACCAAATGGATCTTCTTCATCCTTTTCAAATTGAACAGGACCAGACCGTGAAGAGCCTGCAGTTCTATCTGTCCCACTGAATTCCTTATCCGGAACAAATTTATTAGTCTTGATTAATGTATCAAGGTCTTCTCCATAAACATCGCTGTCTCCGCCTTTCTTTGGTCGGTAAAGACCTTGTAAAACGTCACCACCACCTCGCCATGCCCTGCAAAATTAAAGATATAATTCTATAATCCCTGATTTAAAACAATTCCACTTCACGAACATATCATTAGTAACTGATCACGTTTAACATTACTTACTTGTCATAGACGTTATAAGAATCCTCATCTGCAAAACCAGAGTCCATTCCTCTGCTTTGGTTAAATAGTCGAGAATCAAACTGAGTTTCGCCACCGGTAATTGTTTTAGCCGGTAGTCCTAAAGCGATCTGTTCACTGATATCACGCTCTCTTTCTTTCTCCAATCGATTCCTGAAATATGGAGAATTGCAAAATTATATACCTACAATAGCTAGCAAACAAGTCTTATTAGCATATAGAATTTATACCTCTTATCAGGCGCAGCTCTTTGAATATTCCTTTCTCGTTGTCTGTCCTTATGGCGGTCGTGGCGGAGTTGGTCACGCTCTTTAGCTTCCTCGTCTTTATCTGTAAAGTATCAATATGTTCATTTTATTTTATCTTATACAACCAGTAAACGAAACTAAATATCCAAATTTTATTTTACCTCCTGCAGCCGGCCGAATTCCGGCACGCTCTTCTCTCGCTTTTTGTGCCAAGGTTCGCAAATGCTCTTCCTTTTTGTCTTTTTCTTTCTGAGCAACTTTCTTTTCAAGCTGCGCCCTCATTTCAACAGCTTCTCGAGCTTTTCTGTCCGCAATATACAAGGCTTCTGCAAGTTTAGCAAAGTTCTCATTAATGTGAACTTGTTGTAAGCCACGTCCATCGGCGGCAAGTCGCTTATCCAAGGGAATCGTGTAACCCTTTGCGTTCTTCCAGTTGGAAATGCAAGGAGGTATTTTCCACTCTTTCTGTTCCTTCGCGGTGACTTTCCTCGTTGGAGAATGTAGGACTGGAGCCGGAGGTGAGGGTGGTCACCCGAGGAATTTTCGTATTAATTTTAAATCTGGGAGGTGACATTGGATCTCTTTGAACTTCCACCATTCTTATAACCCTTTGCTGCGCTCCAGAATTAAATGCTTGTCCCTGCTCAGATGGCGTGTAACGGATAAACTGCGTGTCTCCCTGTAAATCAAAATTCCAGTTTCAGTTATTCCTTAAAAAGTGTCAATCACTAAATAAAACGTTTATAACAATTACCCTCTTTTCCGCACATCGAACCGGCATCGCAGCAGCAATTTTACTTTGTGTCAACTTTTCCAAAGCCTGCCTCGTCTTTTCCGTAATTTCCTTAATGTTTTCTTCATCTGGCTTTTGAAGCTCCTGTAAATCAAAAAATAAACGAAACCACAATAAAACAATGAATAATCCATTATCAAATATTATTGGAGCTTACGGGATCATCCTCATTAGTAATTTCTTTCGGCAGGAGATCGGTATANAAAAAATAAACGAAACCACAATAAAACAATGAATAATCCATTATCAAATATTATTGGAGCTTACGGGATCATCCTCATTAGTAATTTCTTTCGGCAGGAGATCGGTATACTTGGAAAATACAATCTTATCCTTAGAATGACCCTGTCGGGCGAGAACATCGTACTTAATTTTCCCTTCCGCATCCAATTGTACGGCTACAGCATTGGAAGCTTTCCCCTCCGAGTCTGGTCCCTTCTTCCCCATTCCTAGAGGAAATTGGGCGACATGGATTTCTGGGAAGGCGCCTCCATCTCCAAAATCCTATTCAAATATCCCAATCATTAGTGAACCTGTTAACAATATACAAAAGTAATTAACAACGTTTTTGTACCTCTTGGGATCTGGGTATCCATCCCTTCCTCTGGCCGTAGGGGGGTGCTTTGGACTCCCCGATAGCAACTAGGGTCGTGGATGCCTTTTGCTGCTTCCAAACTAGTGAGCGCTCATCTTCTCGATCCCTCACGATATTTGTGGGGATGGGTAGAATACTGAAATTAATTAAAGAAACAATCCCGATTAAAAACTTGCAACAAAATAGTATTAACCTATTCAATCGCTATTTAAGTTGTACTCCCAAAAATTACTAACCTTGTTAAAGACGACATGTCTGATTCCGCTGACGAGGTCAGTTGAACTTTGACCTTTATTTGGAGGAATATCTAAAAATTGGAGGATTAATATTTTTGGGGAAAGTGAATAATGGCGTTTGATGCAAGAAGAGAAATCCAATCAACCGCCTTCTGTTTCACCTTGCCTCATCTTTGCCTCTAATTCCATCATGTTCTAAAATCTGAGTTGTCAATTGTTGGAAAAATTATTTTTGTCGTTTTTCTTGTGATTTTTCCATCATCTTCTTCTCTATAATTTTCTTTGAATCTCAAACACAATTGCAGCCAACTACGGGATGATTCATAATTTACACAAAGCTTAATTATTTGCCTTTGAATGAGCATGACTCAGAGGCAGAGCAGAGGATTGATGAAGAAACCGTCTCAAATTTCTCTGCTGGAAGAAACTGTCTCAATCTCAAGTAGCAATTTTTTAGGATTAGGTTATCACTATCTTGGACTTCATCATTTAACCCTATCCTCCAGTCTATGACTAATTTGGATGATGTAAAAGTGGAGTGAGGATGTAATCTTAATCTTTAACCTTTACCCATGTAAATCCTTGCTTTGATCTAATTTTTGAGAGTAGTAATCAAATTGCGTTTAGCCTAAATCCGATATCTTTTGCAGTTACACATTTTGACATTGTTTCTAAATCTTTTCAAAGTGGAATAAAACAAAGTCTTTTTTTGCAAAATGTCTTCAAGTTTGAGCAGCATTTTAAAACAAGTTTTTCAAAATGCTAAGAAATCCGAAATATCTTTCCTTCCAAAGGTTGCATCGAACGGGAATGCTAGGCAGTTTTCAGCTCAAGCGGAAAAGAAAAGGACCTTGTTGAAGATTGGGGTACAAGGGGCTGGGTTTGATAGGGGTCAGGTAATCAATTAGTCCCACTAATTTAGCGGAGAGAGTAAATTAGATTCTACATAGTAGAACAATTGCAGAAATAAAAAATTGCAACTAATTTTTATAGAGAAAGCCTGGAGTGGAGAAAGGGCCAGGAACGATAAGAAGTTCTGGATTTATAGATTTTCTCCGTGATGAGGGTACATGCACAATACAAAAGTAGCTCGATAATGATTAAAATACTATTTCCGCATATGTAATTAGTTGGCCATGACGTTGTGGACTATGGGGATTTAAACTTTGGGCTTGAAAGAAGAAAAGTGGTGGACACTTCTGCTGGGTCAAAACCAGGATCTTTGAGAAATACTGCGGAAGTTGGGAAGGCAAATTTAATGGTACATATAATACCAACAGACTAGAAAAAATTGAATTACTAATATAGTACTGGACTCATCTTATGCACAGATATCAAATTCCACAGCAAAAATTGTGCGAGACGGACGAATCCCCATAACCCTTGGAGGTGACCATTCTATCGCCATTGGGACAATTCATGGCGTTTCGGAAGTTATTCAGGAGCCTCTTGCTGTCCTTTGGGTGGATGCCCACACGGATATCAATACGGCGAGCACCACAGGAAGTGGGAATTTACATGGGATGTCGGTTTCATTCTTACTCAAGGAGTTGGAGAAACATTCTTTACCCGAATTTTCTTGGGTTACTCCCAGGTTTTTATATCAATAAAATGGAATTAATAGATAACTCATAAGTTATGAATCACAACGCTTTGATACGTTTTTCAGAATTTCAGCCGCACATTTGGCATACATTGGGTTACGATCGGTGGATGCTGGTGAACGGTATAATGAGATTAGTTTTTACTAAATGCATGATAGGATTCCTTCACTTTCCACCGGTTTTACTATGTGCATTTAAATTTCAGAGAAATTCTGAACCGTTTAGGAATCACAACCTTTAGCATGAGAGATGTAGATCGGTTAGGAATTGTTGAGGTCACTCGGCGAGCCCTGAACAAAATCTGTCCCACTGGATCGAACCGTTCCTTGCATGTTAGTTTTGATATCGATGCATTAGACGATTCAGAGCTGGGTGGGGCGGATGGCGCAGTTACTGGGACTGCAGGTGGGAACGAGTTGAAAAAATACGTGTTAGCCCATTAATATAAAATTGTGTACCGTTTGATCTCTAGTTGAAGGTGGTCTAACAATTCGGGAAGGAATGACATTGTTGGAAGAAGTGCATGACATGGCTAACGTCGTTTCAATGGACCTTGTCGAAGTGAATCCAGACTTGGGCAATGTCAAGGCTCAAACGAGGACGGCTGCGTTAACGAAACATTTGTTCGGTAGCTTATTTGGTTATTGTCGTGGTGGGATGTCGCGACTTAAGTAGAAATGACTAAACGAACGGTTGAACTAAGGAGTAGACATTATAATTGCTATTCTATTTTACTTAATTGGGACCTGTATAATTGATATTATTAGATTAAGATGATTCATTAAGCTCCAAATCCATGTTGCATGATTCCATATATCGTACAATAAAATGTAACATTCCATTACAATGAATACATGCAAGCTAAGTTGCGTTTTGAACTTTCGATGATTCATAAATACGGCAGTACAACATTTTACTTGTCAAATGTTATCTTAAAACTTAAGTTCTGCATAAAGTATCAAAAATGAATTCGAAATTATTTATTTATCTTGGAAAAATATAGTTGTACAGTATCCATTATGCCGTTAGAAATAATGAAGGATTGAACCTTTCCACTCTAAAATTAGCCTAGGTCCCAAACATACCCTTGAACTTGAACAAAAATGAACTGATTATTGCACCTTAGTCAAAGGTATTTTAATGGCTCTGTAAAAACGGGATTATTTATTCGTTTTCAAAATATGTGGTTTTACCCTGATTACAGTAAGAATCCTATTGTTAGTTCATGCATTCATCATTTCATGAAAAGTGCAAGTGAAGATATAAGTAATCTACGGTACCCACATCATGTTTTCTTAGCTACCTGACCTGCTCACCTTTCTTCATCAAATGCACCGTTATCTACCATGCAACTGGATTTTTTTCCTATTTTTATGCACAACAGGTTCCTTAACCTTGTCCTTATAAAGGGATCCCAAGTTTAATCAATCCTCAGTTTTGTATCGCACAGACAACTGGAGACAGCAAATATCTTCTAGGCGTAAGAACAAAATGACAGGTACATTCACTAGACTTGACAATTTCGAGCAATACAGTTGAGTTACTTGAGTTTTCCGAGTAATACATTTCTTAATTTCACTTGACAGATATGGGGACAATGGGGAGACATCGACTATTCCCCCTGTTGGTGGTATTACTCGCCATCGCCTCCAATTTCCACTGGGCATCCACCCACCCTCAATCAGCGAACCCTAAGAAAGCAACCGCTCCCAAAGTCCATCCAATCCGGAAAGAAGATGACCCTGGCCACAATTTCAGCTACGAATTCCTCTCACCTCAAAAGATTCTTACGGGATGTTCAGGAACAGAATTTGCGTCTGGAGAAGTTAAACGAGTATATTTCTTTGTGGATGCAACCGGCAAGAAAAAGTTTATTTCTCCAAATAAATCCGCTGAAGTCATCTTCCCCACACCCTCCGGACTTCCGGGACTTACCAGAGTGCAAAGGGTGTTTATGCAAGAAATGTGTTTTCCAGCACCTTGCAAAGTCCAAGGATTTTGTTCACCAGGAAGCACGATTGGGCCAACGGGGTGGAATTTTCCAAAATGTAAGTGTAAATCAGTCTCATTTTGCCAATTTGTGACTGACTAATAATTGTAATTGATTGGTTGACATTGCAGTTCCTTGGCTTCCTTGGGGCTCAAGTGGCAATGATGGTGGTAAAGATTCGGACAAGGACAGCCTTTACTATTTTAATGCCAACGCTAATGCTGGAGTGTCTGCATCCGTTTCCTCCAACTCAGCCAATGCTGCGGTTGGAGTTGCCGCAAATGTTGAAGCTCACTCCGACACTGAAGTAGATGCGGAACCACACCCACATCCTCCTCCAATTAATGGATGGAGTTCTACCCCTCCTTCACCAGGATGGACTGCAGCCCCACCACCAACTCCTTCAGGATGGGGATGGCCTCCACCACCACCTTCTTCGACGACGGTACCCACAACCACTACCTCAGGATGGACACCTCCCCCAACCACGTCGGGGTGGACTCCACCACCAACAACGACAGAAACGGTGACCACTACCGAGCAACCTGAACCTTCAACAACGTGGGGTTGGGTTTCCTCTACAGAAACACCAACTGAGCCTCCAACGGAACCACCCACAGAACCACCTACGGAGCCTCCAACACAACCTCCTACACAACCACCAACTGAACCACCCACACAGCCACCAACTACTGGTGGCTGGTCTCCGCCAGCTCCTGGTAAGTTGGCTTATCTTCACTTTTTATCTAATGTTATCCCTCTATTTTTATACGTACCAACTAACTTACATATCACAATCCTCCAGGTCCCCCAGGTCCTCCAGCTCCTGACTGCCCTGGAGAATGCGACTGCTGCGACAAATGTCCCGTGTCTAAATTCCTTGAAAAGCTCTCCGTCGCCGGATTTGGCAATGGTCCTCCTCATTCCGGCCCTCCCCCAGCCCCAATGAATCATTGGTCCTCAGGATCCTGGAATAGTTTTGCAGCACCATCCTCTCCAGGGTTTAACAATTGGCCATTTTCTCGCCAAAATCAGGACCCACTGGACTCCACGAAAGGTCGACCCTCCACCAGCTACTTTTCCTCCCTTCCAGGCTCCATCAACGGACAGGTTCAAGTCATCTATTATGCATCCTGTGAATTGGACGCGTACCATCAACCTGCCATCGTCAACTATTGCAGTTTGCCCAGTGGGGGTGGGAGTGGTTGGGGCTCCAACGGGGCTGGCTGGGGCTCAAATGAAGGTGGCAGTGGAAATGGTGGGTGGGGTTTTGCCTATGACTCGGAAAAGAGAAATAAACCATCCGCAGAGAAGGTTGGTTAAAGGATTACTTCCTTCTTTTCTTAATTGTTGGATATTATAGATATTTTATCATGTCATGAATTCTTTAAGCTGTCATTCAATTTCAATGGTGCAAATAAAACTAATAAATACACTATGTAAAATAAAGAAGTATTATTTTAGTGCTTGTCCACCCCCGAAAAAGATAAGATACATAAATATATGATTCTCAAACAAGGCATCAAAATAATGCTCTCCATTTCATACATGAACAAGACAAAGACGAGATTAGCAGGATCGGGGGGAGGGAAAAGACTAAAGAAATCCGTCAATTTGCCACAAAATTGAGTCAATATTATTGACTCAATAAAGCTAAACTAGGAAGGAAGACTAAAGAAAACAGTTGTTTCTTAATCCTAAGTTGTTAACCCTTTGCAATTGAGTAGTTGCACGGATAAAAATACATCATTGGTCAAATACAATCAGGACTTGTATGGCAGGTAAGACAAGATATAGTTGTAAAAAATCCAGCAGAACTTTGTCAAACAATAATTTTGTCATCATGTTTCTCTTTTATGAATCAATTCATATTTTTTTTGGTTAATCTCTTGTCATTTACTCAAAAAGTCAATCTCATGCCGTAATATGTTTGTTGGACGCTAAAGTTTCTGTGGCACGTTTACTTATTTTGTACGCTTTCAGCCTTATAAAAAGACAAGAAATTGGTTTGATGAAAAGAAAGACTTATAAAATCTTGCATGATCTGTCCTTAGGTACTCACAGTAACGATAATTCGAGACCAGGAAACCTGATGGTGAAGCGGATTACGGATAATCAAATGAAATGTTAAATCCTCCGTCCGAAGATCAAGAAGACATCTGTTCAAGATGAATTTGGAGCGATAGCACTCTCAATATTGGAGGACGCGACGCATCACAGTAAATTGTAGTCAGTTCGTTGCAAAACAATTTTACAGTCATGTTAAACAACGCGGAGGAAGAAGTTCAGCATCGGTAAAGTAAAATATAATAATTCAAATCATCATATTATATGATGCAGCGTTTTCATGTCCATATTTGTTTTACAGAGTTGACCGTGCAAAGTCTGCGTCTCAGTCCTCATCGTTCCAAAGAAATGTCGAGGTTGAGATTGTGGATAGAAAAACAGGACGGGCAAAATATTACGATGCCTTGCAGACTTTGCTACCTTACCGGAAAGAGACGTATGATGTTTAATAATTATCATTATTCATATTCCTCTGGCAGGAGTTTGTATTGTTAAATGTGTATTGTACAGGGCGAAAAACGCTAATCAACTTCCCAGTAGCCATGCCGGAATGTACTCCTTTGTATCATTTACATGGCTGACGCCAATCATGTGGAAGGCATTTAGACATGGGTTGGCTCCTGCAGATTTGTGGGACCTTCATGTAAGTAAATATTGTAATTATAATTTGTTGAAGTATTGTACTTTAAGAAAATGTGTTTTGCGCTTTAGGAATCAGATAAAGCTGTCAAGAATGCAAAAAGATTAGAACGTATCTGGCAAGAAGAAAATATTTTACTGGGATCGGATAAGGCCTCATTTATGAAAGCAGTTTGGAAGTTTGGGAAGACAAGATTTTACTGTTGCATTGTTCTTATGATCATCAGTATTTGTTTCCAGTTTCTGGGACCGGTATGACCACTAACTGACTTCTTATACTACTGCAGCTTAATTAACTTACTCAATCATTTTTAGTCCTGGATTTTAAAAGCTGTGTTAAATTATATGACCGACACAAATCAAACTCTCGAGATGGGGATCGCACTGGCTTTTGCTGCAGGACTTGTTCAATTTGTCCGGAACTTAATATATAGTGCAGTTTGGGGGATCGGAATACACACAGGTATTAATTTTAATGAACTAGCAGGAAGCAATTTTGGCTTACTTTATTTTATTATGAAAAGGAATGCGAGTTGAAGGAGCCATGCAATACATGACTTACGAGAAAATGCTCAGATTGAGAAATGGTGGAGATAATGTACTCAGCAAAACAATTATGTTTGTTACCAGCGATCAGGAGCGTATATTTGAATGCGTTTCGGGTGCAGTATTAGCCGTCGGTTAGTATTTAAAAAGCGAAATGAAATGTTTATTACTATCATACTTATGCTTGATCGGCCTTTAAAAATGATAATCGACTCAATTTTGCTTTTTTATGGCTGTCACTTTTTAGCTGCGCCCGTGATGTTTCTGTTTTGTTTGATATACACTTGTATCGTTCTCGGGCCGTGGGCTTTGCTAGGAAACTTTGTAATTTTCATGTTCTATCCAGTCATGGTAAGGCATTTGTGGACAGTATGTATATTGTAATGTCCAAATTCTGTTACGCATATTTGAGTTTTGTATTTCAACAATTAGGGAGCCATTGCTAGGCGTACAGCTCTGATACGTAGAAAGGCCGTCAATTATACCAACAAGCGGTAAAATAATAACTCATAGTTATTTGCTTTTATCGGATTAGATAGTACAAATCAGTATAATCACATTGTTTCATTGTTTTTAGTGTCGGGCTAATGACTGAAATACTGAGTTCAATTCGACTTATTAAAATGTATGGATGGGAAAACAGTTTTTTGCAAAAAGTAGCAGGTAGGTTAGGCTACATGATATTTTAAAAGCACGTGGTTTAATTTTATGTAATTAAAATATTACCAATTACCTGCAGAGGTACGAGTTGGAGAGGAAAAGCAGTTGCGCCATGCAGCGTTTTTGCAATCTATTTCCGCTACGATCACCCCCATGATCAATATATTTGCGACGGTGGCAGTATTTCTTGCATACAGGTGAGAATATTAATTCTCCAAAATTCCATTACAACAAATTAATAATGTTTTTCATTATATATTCACAGCTTGAGCGGAAACAACTTGACATCGGCTGAAGCTTTTACTTTATTTTCAGTTTTTTCGGCGATGACCTTTACATTCGGAACGTATGTATTTTGTTTCCGTTAATTAGCATCAATTAAACATTTAATTTAAAATTATCCAAGCATTTAACTTATTATATCTTCGCAGTCTGCCTTTCGCCTTGCGGGCCCTTGGGGAAGCATCGGTTTGCTTCAGCAACTTCCAGAAATTCCTTCAATTGCCAGAATTTGAACTCGTAACTGAGCAAGATTTAGAGTGTGACCACGACGCAGTTGTTGCAATTAAAGATGCAAATTTCGCATGGGAAGTAGAAAATATGCCAAATCAAAACTCTAAGGAAAGCGCTTCGACAACGCCAAAGAAAAATGACAAGCGTACCGTTAAGAAACCAAAGAATAAAAAATCCAAACCAAATGGCAAAGGAGTAGTCACACCACCAATATCAACTGTTGGAAATGAGCTGAATCCGGAAGAACAAATATTAACGAATGGGATTAAAGATGAAGAGTCCCCAATTCTGCTGCAGAGTTGTTTAAGTAACTTAAACCTCCAAATTAAACGTGGTTCTTTATTGGGTGTGAGCGGTTCTGTTGGCAGTGGAAAAAGCGCTTTGATTTCCTCGATATTGGGCGAAACAGTGAAAACCTCTGGGAAGATGCTGATTCGTGGATCTCTCGCGGTTGTGCCTCAGCAAGCATGGATTTACAGCGATTCCCTCCAGGAAAATATTTTGTTCGGATCACCAATGAATAAAGAAAAGTAAGGGCATGCACTTTTAATAAACTTTTTGTATTAAACTTTTTAATAAACTTACAAGGCCCTTAATCTTTCACTATTTTGAAGGTACGATAAAGTGCTTGACATATGCTGCCTTCGAGCAGATATTGCCTCTTTCACGAATGGGGATTTAACGCTCATCGGGGAAAGAGGGGTAAATTTCGGAACCTTTATCAGTGTAAAGTATTCTTGAATTTTTTCTTATATTAAAAATAATTTTCAGGTGAACCTCAGGTAAAAAAAATTGACCATGAAGTATTGAATGCAACTTTGAAGTGATTGTGAGTGCGAATCTGTTTTTAATAAAATTTTTGTTCTCTAATAATTATTTTAGTGGTGGCCAAAAGCAGGTACCGTCTGTCTATTTTTAATTGATTCAAAATTTGCATCATTTTAAGAACTTTTAATCAATGGCAAGTATTCTTGTATCGTTATTTCCAGCGAGTTAACCTTGCACGAGGAATTTATGCTGACAAATCTATTTATTTGCTGGATGATCCATTGTCTGCGGTTGACTCTGTCATTGCTAAAGAAATTTTTGAAGAATGTATAAGAAAACATTTAAAGAACAACTCTAAAACCGTTTTGTTCATTACAAATGGAGTTCAGGTAGCTTTCAGGATTTAAAACTTCTTAATTCTATTAAATTGTAATACAAATATTTATTTTACAGTTTTTGGAAGACTGTGACGATATAATTTTCCTAAAAGATGGAGAAATAGTTGAGCACGGGTCAAATGAACAACTTCTTGTAAACAAAAGTTATTATTACAAAATGCTTCAGTATCATAATCAGGACAAATCTAATGGAGAAGAAGCTATTCCACTAATTTCTCCACCATTGACACTTGATCACGATTCCCCAATCAAGAAAGTCCAGAAAAAATCATCAATCCCTGTTGAAAGTTTTGCTCAAAAGATAATTGAAGATGATTCACTCTACAAGTTTGCTGGAATTAAGGCTTATTTGCGCTATCTCAAAGCTGCCGGTGGATACTGGTTGTTTGGAATACTGCTAATTTTCTTTTGTGTATTTGGTGTTGGGAAACAATCTTCACAAATCTGGCTTCGACAATGGCTTGATGCCGGTGATGGGAATTTGGAAGAAAGAAGAGCTAACGAAACCAACAACACAAACAAAACCACGTTTTCTGAGCCCGAGTTGCAAAAGATGAGAGGGTTCGTTAATGAAAATTCGGACGCCTGGTTTTACCAGTTGGTCCTCGTCGCACTGGTGTTCGGTACTTTGCTGGTTGGACTTATCAAGGGATTTATGTCATCAAGATTTGTTCTCCGAGGAGCATCTGGGTTACACTCTGTATTTAGCTTGAAAATTTTTTTTGCCTGTTTCATTAAATTTTATTATTATGTTTATAGACAATGTTAAACCGAGTTCTGAATTCTCCGATGAGTTTTTTTGATGTGACCCCAGTTGGCAAGATTACAAACCGTTTTTCGAAGGATATGGACGAATGTATGTATCTCTCTTGAGACTATTATTGAAAATATCCTCCTTCATTAATTGACGCAATTATTCCAGTGGATGCTCGTCTTCCATTTTTCTTTGAGTTTGTCATACAGTCCATTTTGTTTGTCCTTTTTTCCCTCCTTCTCACGTCCGTGGTTTTCCCCATGTTTGCCGTTGGAATGATATTAATTCTAGGTATGACATAATTAAGTTCCGTGTCACACTATTATTTCTTTTTTAATACTTTTTGGTTGTAGGAATAATGATATATCTTGACATATGGCTAAACATTGGTGTTCGTGAAACTCGAAAGTTGGAAAATGTATTGAAAACACCAGTAATTCATCACTTGCAGTCTACTATGAACGGTCTTTCAATTATAAGAACGTTTCATCGCCAAGATCCTTTCAAAGCAAGGTAAAAATTGATTGACAAATATCTCTCTTCTCTCTAGATATTGGTCTGAATATTTTGTGTAAAATTGTACGTTTTTACAAGATTTTCAACATATGTGAATAACCATCTTGCTGCCGAATCTGTGTATCGATCTGCCAACCGGTATTGAATATAGTGAAGAATATTAAATTATTAAAACAAAAATTTATAATTATTTGTAATACCTGGAATAGATGGTTCACTTATCGCATGGATGGCGTTTGTATGCTGACCATTTTTGGAACCATTTTACTCGCTGTCTGCACAAGAGACCGTGTTAGTGTAGCTCTAGTCGGACTGGGATTATCCTCTATTTACAGTGTCTGCATATTTATTCCATTTGTCATGAGAATGAAATCGGAGCTGCAGGCTAGGTTCTTGTCTGTGGAGCGAGTTTTAGAGTATTCAGAAGAACTAGAGGAAGAGGAACCCCAGGCAAAAATAGTGGTTAAACCCAGTGAAGGATGGCCAGCTTCAAATCCTGAAATCCGATTTGAATCCGTTTCTTTGCGTTATGGAGAAAATCAACCCTTTGTCATACACGACGTAACATTTCACATACAACCTGCGGAGAAAATTGGAATTGTTGGGCGAACTGGTGCCGGTACGTTTTATGACCTATCTTGCTCTTAAAATTTTAATGGAACCAATTATTTTATTAACAAAAATAGGCAAAACTTCAATAATTGCTGCACTATTACGACTGTACCCTGTTACTGAGGGCCGAATTCATGTTGGTGAAATGAATATTCACGAAGTTTCGCTGAAAGACTTACGCGGAAGCATAGCAGTGATAGATCAAAATCCTACATTATTTCAAGGTAGTAAATTAACCAATCATTGTGTATTGAACACGCTTTATTCAGTTTCATGCATTACTTTATTTAAAATACAAATCCGTCTTGTTTAGGTTCCGTACGATTTAATCTAGATCCATTTAACTGCCACTCAGATGCAGAACTTTGGGCAGCTCTTGAAAAATCTCACATTAAAACTAGGGTATGGAATTAATAACGCAGACAATAATTTATATAAATTCACTGAGGCAATGTATAATCCATGCATTTTTCATATCAAGATTGAAAAGGAAGAAAACAAGTTACTTCAATTTGTAGCCAGCGAAGGTGAAAACTTTTCGGTTGGGGAGAAGCAGTTGATATGCCTGGCACGGGCTATTTTGAGGAAAAGCAAGGTCTGAAATACTTTCGCCTATTTCGCCAAGTTTTTAATTGAATTCGTATCCCACATTTATATGGAAGCCTTGAATTTTGTTTGCAGATTTTGCTACTGGATGAAGCTACAGCCTCACTGGATATTGCTACGGATTTCCTCATCCAAAACACAATTCGAGAGGAATTTAAGTCATGTACCGTCATTACCGTTGCTCATCGTCTCAACACCATTGCATTTTACGATAGAATTTTTGTAATGGAGAAGGGAGAGGTATGACATTTCTTGTATATAAATTATCAGCATTTTTATTTATTGTGCTTCTTCGACTTAGGTGGTTGAAATGGATACCCCTCAAAATTTAATGGACAAAAAAGAGTCTTTATTTCACAAGATGATGGCTGCATCGGGTATCTCCACCCTTGACCAACTGAAAATGCATAATTCGCCGGTGGAACCTGAAAATAAGGATCTGTAATGGCTACCTCTGCCTTATCTCACCATATGTCCGATTTGATTACCTCACATACCATAAGCTTTAATTTAAGTGTTCAGGCAACGTCCACATCCGAGCAGTGTAATAAGTAATTCTTTGTCATATGTATATGTACAAAAAACACGTCCGGTCTCAACCAAACGCAGACTTGATATTTGGTCTTTCATTTCATTGTCTGTTCACGAACTGATAGGAGTAATATTATGCCTTTATAATTAAATTAATGAATTTATTGAAAATATTATACGTACCCTACTTTGATCTTTAGGATTTCAGTGCAGCCCGTTTTGTACCTTATTTATTTATAGTAATTTATTGTAACGCTTTACTTCAGCCTACTGACCAGCATGGATATTTTGTGTTCTTATTTGTCGTGCAACTGACTTGTTGATGTTAATTGTTGCCGGATTTATATAATTATCATTTACGTATAGTAATAGAATACATTACACTATTAATACAGAATAACATTTAATTCAATTTTCAAAATTTTATTCCATTTTTTTGTCTCGTGACAGTTTACACGGAAAAATTAGTTGATTTATTCTTCATTATTGATATCGGGTATCAAAATCGCAGATGTGTCACTTGTCAGCACCTAACAAGAAAACATTAATAATTATGTCTGCCCGGTATTCATAACAGATTCAATTATGATTTCCTTACATCCACCACTTCACTATAAACAGGATCAGAGTCACCAAGTCCCCCAATTCCAGTAAGTGCACTAAGCTCCAACGTTCCCGTCCCGATCCTTATCGGTTTGGGTGGTGGAGGTGAAGTTGAGGACATGGCTGAAGTATCAACCATTTCTATGCCTGACTGCTGAGGTGGATTTAGGTGACCATCACTATCCTGTCCTCCGATCAAGTCATACGTCACATTGCTGAAGCCTTCATCTGAGGGAACTTGAATAATCTTATTTGAAACAAAAGAAAATTACTACCAGATCAAATTAAACGCATATAATCGTAAGTTCCCTTCACCACTCCCTCCCACCTTTTCATCCTCTTCCAATAAAATAGAGGAGTCAATCCGTTGAATCGTGTCGTCAACTGCCTCCCCACGCTCCACCGTGCTACTGCCCCGTCTGCCTAGGTCAATTGCGCCCGACTCTGCGGCACTCCTCTCAATATTTACGGTTGAGACCCGTTCATTACTGAATCGTGCAAATCCGAACGTTCTTCCGCCTGCCGTAGTGCTGCCCCTTCGACCGGGTAGATTGATGTTGGGCATGGTCATGCTTGGAACTCGGATAGAAGGCATGGAAAGATTAGATGGGAGCAAGGCGCTAATGGTTGACAGGGACATGGGTGGGTAGCTATTAAATTAAAGTCATTGTATTAGAAAAGCCTGTTAGATTTCGGCTAAGGCTTCAAAATGCAATTTATTTTTACCAAATCTTTCTCAGATAAAACGATATATGTATGTCTGGTATTGAATAAATATGAATGGAATCTTGGAATTCTAATTAAAGTTAGACGATGTCATGTCATATTGTAGTCTCGAGTATTTCATATAAGAGAACAACATAGCATGGAAAAAACACTTTTTGCTTTCTCCCTTTATTTATTTGCTGCACGGATGTCCATTCATTTTGCAATTAAACTTGACTGTTCCATCGTATCTGCACTCTGCAAATAAATAAAAATCCTCCTTCCACAGGTCATCCCCAGTTCACACAAGTTTGCTTAGAAGTTAGGAGAAAGGTAATACAATACGCAAGTCTCAATGCATACAACAAACACTCCATAAGCAGAGCTCCATTAGTAGAAAATCTGAAAATCTGTCTCGATTCCAACTCTATCTCAAAATTGGATTAGCAGGAATTGATACAAGTTAGCAGTTCTACAAGATCGAGATTCTCAAACAAATGGACGGTCAAAGCAGCAACCACTTTGCTTTTGTTACTGTCCAATCCCACCCTCTTTGAACATTTTTTTAGGCGAGGAGACGAGATTCTGCGAAACTTTTACTCTACTTTCACTTTCGACTTTCTCTGTTTGAAGTCGAAAATTGACTTCTAGAGTCTATCAACAAACTGTAAGTTTGCAGAATGGGCTGCACAATAATTGGGCATGTATTTATTTTCAATTTTTTTCTGAAATCAGGATTATATTTCTTTTTTCCATGCGATGATGGGTACATGAAAATGTAGATATGTATGACGATACATATTATGTGTTGTTCTCCATAAATGCATTCTATAAACCACAACCAAAGTAAATTAAAATGGGATGAATACCTTCCATTTTTCTTGTAGTAAATGAAACACATCAATCCGAGAAGGATGGTGATTCCAAGCATAACTAGAAATGTGATGGACCCCCCACTGAGACCATCCGAAGTGTATTTGTCCACATCTGACGGGCTGTGAGCCCAGGATCCCGTCCAAGTTGCCTCTTCGACCTGTGGCTCTATTTGCATATTTACAAAAACAAAAGAAAGATCAAATCATTGTCATTCAAATAATACAAAGTGTTAGTTTCATGCGGTTTTATTTTATGACCTAATTATTCATTGCTTCGAATTTAATGGGCTCTTCCTGCAATACTTTTCACTGTCATTCAATTTTATCTGGGGTTGGGTGTGAGAAGGTTTGTTTCGCAAATAATAATTTTGCCATTAGTTTACTCCATTACGTTTTCTCACAATGGCTTTTGTTTTCTGGAACAAAGAAGTTCAAGCTTTTGTTGTTTTGCAGAAAATCTGGGGACTGTTAATGAGTGTTTTAGGTCCGGATACTAGTTATGCAATTACTAGCTCTAGGTTATTTGCATAGATGGTAAAATCTAGAATATTGAAAAATAAAAAAGTGTAACGCTTACCTGATTTTAGAAATGCCATAACTCCTCCCAAAAGGTTTAACCCAAATTCTGTCGCGTCCTTATTACCCGGTACTAAAATGATATGAGCATTTCTCGGGCTGTAGAAAAACCAAACCAAAGCCCAATAAACAGGTTCCAACAAAATTTTCTATTCTCAAGTAGTTATACAAAACCAACAAACCTGTATCGCGATACAAAGTAGTCGACTTTGGAGAAAGCATTATTTGATGAGCTCAAATATTTCAACCGATTGCCAATTGGAAGCAGACTTAGTGATCCAGAGTGTTTGATTTTTATGTGGAATCCTGCAATTCAAAAATCGGACTAGTTCAACATCTATGATCAGAGTTAATGAAATATTGCATGATGAGCTTGTAAATAATTTTCATTTATCATTAACTAATCATTTTTACAAATTGACGACGGCCAAGTTTTCTACGAACTTCAGGCAGGGAATTCCCCCAGACAGCTTTAAAGCTGTCTCAATTTCCCCGTCTCAAATTTTCTAAACTTCTCCAACTGTTTACGACACAATTCTAGTTGGATGTATTTCTGCATATTAACCTTACTATCAACCACTGTTCAATTTCGGATATTGTTTTAAATACAGCATTCAACTCAAGTGTCACAAGTAAATTTCCTCGCCATTGTCTTCAAAAGGACAATGTCAGAACATTCACATCTACAACGAATGACACATTCTCCAAAGTGGATTGAATAATTTCATATCATGCCATCATTATTCCATGTACTTGAAGAAGTGGGTGGATAAATGTACCAATACCAACTGCCATATGTCTAGTAGAGTCTTATTATTATTAGTGCTTGGAAATATGAGTACACGAGCATAATATCGGGATCTCTATAGGGAAGGATGAGACGATGTGTTTGGGAGGAGAACGATCTTCTTTAGCCTTCTCCTAGTTGTTCTTGGACTCTGTTCTGTGTATTCCCCGATGGATGGGACAATGTCTAGGAACAGGTTGGCTGGATGGATGATGGTATCTATGTTCAGAAGGTGAGTTAAGCCACCGCTCTGTTCTGTGGTTTGTCAAGAGGACAATCTAATTTCTCTAATGCATTTCTCTTCAACAACTAATCCATATCCGTATTCGCACCACCACTAACCACTTATTACAACCAAAACATCCTGCACTAGATTCACTTCCGCAAAGAGAGTTACTAGAGAGAATTTTGCCACCATCTTTTAGTACGCGTGGTTTTTGCACATATGAGCTAAATCATTGATCTAGAACAGCTTTCGTTTAAAATGCAATTAATTAGAATTTGTTGACCATAATCGAACAATTATCTGCTTGTCTTTTATGCGTTTATTTAGAAAACTGGTAACTTGCCACAAATTGGACAGCAGAATCCATGAGGTAAAAGGGGATTTGGACAATCTTCCTCGTCAATAGTTGGACATTGTGACTGGGCCAGGGAACAGATCTTATGATTGTTTGAAGAAATGGTTTATTTTAGTCAGTGATGGCAATGATACTATTATTTCTTTTGGCGTACTTTTTGCTTCACGGAAGTCTTATAATTATTGCAGATGCAAGAGTCATCCCCATCTTTGCATTCTATGTTTGTGAGATTAAAGTCTACTTCAGTTTTCTTGTCCCATTGCAGTTTGCCCAAGGGAGAATTCATCATTATGGCAATGTCTGTGTAGGAAATGCTCTGAATTCAAAATCATTGAAGGAAGCGTTAAGAATTGTAATTATTTAATTAAGTGAAACTACTCTCCGTAAGAAAGGAAAAAATAAACAAGAGTACCTCATCTCCTAAAAGAAATTTTCCCAGTGCCACATTTTGCGGTATCACAATACTGAATGTGGATTTTTTTGGAAACTTTGCGGCATCATATTGACAAGGAACCCTTTCCACATGCGGTACTGCGTTAAGCCCGGATGCCAGATCGGTGTCTGTGACTTCCCAGTTATCGGGGTCGAACCAATCAGCTTTTGAAGTCCGACGAAATTTTACTTCTATAAAATGGTAAAAAAATCACTAGCTGCATGCAGAAATAAGAAACAAATCGATTTAGAAATCTGTGCATATTTAAAATGTTCAATAAAATTAAAACTGGATCTGCCACCTTTTAAAACATAACCTACAATTAATAAATTTAGTTTCTGATGTGGATTAAAAGTCCGCGTTTACAATCAACTAGGCATTAAATGCTTGTCCCTCGATGCCCTCGACAGAATATTGTCGCAATCTACTTTCATCACACTTATTATCCCCACGATTGGATTGAAAACGAAAAGAAGTTTGGCAAAGAAACAAATTAAGAGTGAAATGTGGTTGATCTTATCTTTACTTTTTTTGTCGTACTTAGATATTTGTCTCAGATAACGTACCTCTTCCCCGTTGACAACTTCCATCATTTTTCCCTTCATCTGATAAAGTGGTGACTCCTGTTTCGAATACAAAATACCCATTTGTGAGAATGATTTGTTTCCCAATAAATGACGATGGCCAAGACACGACGGTCGTGTCCATATATTCGGGAAATGAGAAAATATTTGAGGAACAATTCACATCTAAAAGACCCTCCCAATTATTCGCATTCCCAAAGTTTGTATTCTTTCTCCATTCCCGAAATCCTCGCAGACTTCCACATTCTCCTCCAGGGAGGAAATTATAAGCCACCAAAATCTGGCTGATTATCAAAGATAATAGTTTTCCGTTGGAAAAGCCACTACCCCTCATTTCTGACTCTTATTTTTTCAAAAATTGTTTTATTCTGTACACAATGTTTTGTACACAAAATACTATGAAAATATTAAATTCCCATCACAAATAATTCAACTAGCCCGTCGAGTTTTTCCAAAAGGTAACCTAAGCCCGACAAACGCTCTAATGATACTGATATTGATATCGGTACTTAGTTTCGCAAAAATGTTCTTTGCTGCATTTTGTGAAAAATTTGAGACTTGGCATTATGTGTGCAATGGGATACTTGTGAGATGACGACATGCCAGAGTAACTGAGCCCACAGAGATCTGCACATATTGACAGGCAACAGGGTAAAATGGACATATGGAGGACGTTGGAGGGAGTCAAGTCGCCATCCAGAAGTAGGAGGATTGGATGAGCGTTCCATGATGAATTCGAGATGATCTCTCTCTTTTCTTGTTTTGCTTTGGTGCACTCCAGAACAAAATAGTCCGAAAAGTTGGATGGAATTGTTTTGTAGTTCTGGCACGTTTACTCATATATCAAAAACAAAAAAAGTTTTAGTCCGTACTGCCAGTCAACTCATGCAGGCTGGGGCTGAAAAGGGATCGGGTGATTTTTTTTGTATGAATGTGATGGACTGCATGTAATGGAATGAAGAAGAACGGAAGGTGGGCGGATGAGGCTTGGTTGGACATGCATCTAGAAAATAGATAAATATTGGGAAAAGGTTAAGTATCGATACCGAAGTTATCGACTATTACATATAAGCATTCATTAAAAATTAGAACTCTTTATTTTTTAGTTTCATTTGTGAATGTCGATTCCATCCATATTTATCACCCGAACATTTAAATGATTTAATTGTCTTTCAGCGATATTGTACTGAATTTCACTTTCCTTTACTCTAACGTGCATATTTAAGAAAATACTTCCCGTTATCAAATGATTTTCAAATGTCTTGAATTATAACCTCAAAATCAAATAGCTTAACAGTTTCACCACTCCTATCCCAACTCTAATCATTCGCATTAGCAATTGTTATGTTTTATATCTGAACATTATACAAACATACAGTTTGTAGTCTTTTTCCGTAATTGAACATTGTTGTTAGTTTATGATACATAGTTTATATTTCAAATTATCAATCAAATATGTATTTCTTATTTGTTTGTAATACATCAGAATACATACATGCAATAATGTTGAGAATGCAATCTCATTTTTTTGGCACTTGAAACATACATACATAATTTTTTAATAATGATGAACTCGGACAACTAAAACTAAAACTACAAACTGGACCGTGAATAATCACATAATAAACAATTAATAAAAAACAATGACTTTCCTTAAATGCTCCAGTTATATGTATTCGGGTGGATGGCATAATATATAAGTAATGTGAGGTAACATAATCTGTAAAGCAAGCATTCATGGGACCTTGAATCATACGAGAAGCTATGTTCAATCTGCTTCAGATTGGATTCATTATTGGCTTATTTCATTTTATAAATCACAATCTAATTTAACGTTAGTGCAGAATTTGCAATAAAGATGTTGGGTACAATTTTAATAATTCTTTGTCTGGGTCTCGTGGCTCTCCGCGTTTTCCTAAACAAATTTTTCGGAACCATTGACCGTAACAATGAGATAAATGCAAGAGGAAAAATCGTCGTAATAACTGGAGCAAATGCGTAAGACACCCGACTCAATATATTCCAAATACACAATTCAATCATTTAATTATTATTATGATGGACTACTAGGGGCGTGGGGAGGTCAACGGCTTTAGAATTTGCAAAAAGAGACGCGTATGTCATTCTAGCCTGTCGGGACCTCAATAGAGCAAACGGAGCGATAAAATACATCCGCGAGCAAACTAGTATGGGCCAAATGGTAACAATTCATTATTTATTCTGATTAACATATAGTCTTCAGAATGACTGAGTTCACTTGTATTTCCATGCACAGGTCGCAATTGGACTTGGGCTCGTTCGAATCCGTGCGAAAATTTGCAAAACAATTTTGTGACAAATATGAAAAACTTGATATTTTGGTGAATAATGGTGCAGTGATGTTGAGTCCGGAGAGCAATTTGAAAAGTTCCGAAAGTCATGAAATCCATTTCGGCGTTAATCATCTAGGTCATTTTCTTCTTACCAAGTTGCTGCTGGATAAACTTAAGAATGCTGCACCGAGCAGGTTTGTCTTAAAAATCCGAACACTTTGCAAACTCAAGAATGAAAATTTTTAAAGTTTGTTTCATTAAATAGAATCGTAACACTGAGTGCTCTAGCTCACACTGCTGGATCTATGGATAGAATTCTGAGGATGGGAAATAGAAATTGGGTCCCTCCCACCTACACCTACAGTTTCCTTGATACTCTCTTCTTTAAACAGATTGGTCCTGGAAATAAACCTTACTCGGATTCAAAATTGGCAAATGCCCTATTTTCGCAAGAGTTAGCAAAAAGATTGCAAGGAGCTGGAGTGAGGTGGGTTTCATGTTCAATTGTCGACTACCAAATTTCATTACAAGAGGAAGAGTAACAAATTTCAACCATTCGCAATAATTATCATCGTCTCTGATTTGCAGAACGTACGCATTATGTCCAGGAGTGGTTGATACGGGAATCGCTGACTCGTTGGATATCCCAAAAGTTTTACTGGTCCCGATGAAGTTTATTTTGAAACTTATTTTTAAAACTCCAGAACAGGTACGAGCGACAATGATATTGAAACTAGCTGGAATGCAGATCTCTATCAGTTATTTGCGTTTGAATGAAATATAAGGCAGTTGGACAACAATGTATTGCTCCCTTAGTAGAGACCTCATAAATGACAGTGGGAAAATGTATCAAAATTGCGGTAGCTGGGATCCCAAGGACAGAATTCCTCTCAGAGATGAGGACGCCATCAAATTGTGGGATATGAGCGAAAAGATGGTTGGAATAATTCCACAATAAATCTTAGTTTTTGGCAGTGTGTAATCTTCACAAACTTGAAATCCAAATAGTTAAAATTTTCAAAAAGTACTTTCTTTTTCTTTTCCTATTTTTAATTACGATTAACTACTGGAAGAAGTCCTATACTCTCATTGATTCCTGAGTATGTGATAACACAGATATTTGTTGATTCCACAAAGATGGAAAAATGAGATTACCTTTCATAGAGAATGAATAACAAATGACATTATCAGAATTACTTCAACAGGAGTGCCGAAATTGTGTAAAATACAAATGGAGTAAAGGATTTGAACGCCGGAAACGAGTAACTAATGCAGACTGTTACACAGAAAATTTACACAAAAATAAAATGTTGAAAAAGTTTTAATCGTGTCAAAATATGAAACTATTAATAAATTATAAATATGTATATAAATAATACATAATACAAATTCACTCGACGTATTTTGTTTCTGATTTGATAAATTTAATCCTCAGCAGAAACTACGTTGGTTTCAAGCTCAACCATTTCATCTGAATTTTCGATATTATCTTCCCGTTTAAATACTTTCGGTTTGGGAACCGATGAAGCTCCGGCCGGTTTTTTTGCGACAGAAGCAGAAGCTGTGTGGGCGACTAATTTAGCTGCGCGAGCCGTTGATCCTTGAGCCGCTTTTTTCACGACCTTATTGGCTGCCTTGGCTTTGGTCAGGGTTCTTTTGATAACTTTTGTGGATTTCGGCAATGTGGTTTTTGGGGAACGCTTTTGAGTGGGTGCGAGGACAGGGTCAACGCCACCGCCGTCAGGAGCAGGTACAATTGGTTCAATGGCAGCGCCACCGTCGTCAGGAGCAGGTACAATTGGTTCAATTGCAGCGCTACCGTCGTCAGGAGCAGGTACAATTGGTTCAATGGCAGCGCCACCGTCGTCAGGAGCAGGTACAATTGGTTCAATTGCAGCGCCACCGCCGTCAGGAGCAGGTACAATTGGTTCAATTGCAGCGCCCCCATCAGCAGGTGTTCCTTCTACCCACGCCTCTGCAGTACAAGAAGCATCATCAGCGGCATCTGGTGTCCCCGGCTTGCAAACAAAGTAGTGCTTATGGTCACAGGGGAAGTCATTAAAACTGTGGGTCTCTTGATGCCCTTCTGAATTTCCACCTTTATAAGTGTCAATATAATATCCAGGGTTCCAAAATCCTCCGCAATGTTCTGCCTCATTGGCCTTGTCAGGTTGTTTGGGGTACCACTTGTAACTTGAAATTGCAACTGCGTCCGTTCCAGCGTCGGCAGGTTTCTTCTTCCACGTCCAAGTCCCTGGACTGTCCTTTTCCGTGAGTCCGACCCAATATCGTCGATCCAGACCCCATTCATTTTGCTCTTTCTTTTCGTCATAATCTAAATATGGAAAATTAGGAAATCCGTTGTACGCACGATGTAATGTTATGTTGTCATTATTCCATTAAAATTCGTTTCTTAATTGTGGTACACAAAATATTACCATATCAAAAAATCGTTTCCCTACTTTTAATCTTGTATTGCAGTAAAACGACAAAAGGGTCGGATTGAATTTTAATGAAATTAACAACTTAGCCTGACCTAAACAGACCTGCGTTAAAATGGGAGATATCATACAGACCAACCAGAAGATTTTCAGCGCTTATCGCAGTGTCCAACGTGGCGAAATCTCCATAACATTTCGAACAAAAGTCAAGCGCATCTTGCCAGGGTATCTGGAAAACATGTTTGAAACATTTGCTCATTTTGTTCATTGATCACTATTTACGAATGCATTATTCTGAATTATTTACGCGTTTCTGATATATCCTGTATTTTAATCCGTCTTTCGCTTCCAGATCACGATATTTCAAGACTCCGCTTGTATCGTCTGAAACCAACAATTATTAGAATGCATTAGTCAACATTTTTCTCGAATGCTTATAATTTCAAATCTATTTGAACCTGCTACCTATTAATTCTCCGCCAACGAAAAAGGTCCATGTTGAAATTATTGCAAGGGAAAAAATGACTTGAAGTTCCATTTTTAACTCGAGGACGTCCGATCACCGTGAATGGAAGTATAGAAAAAGAAAAATTGATGCAACTGGTAAAACTAAATAGTTGTGGTCAAACATATTTATACAATGGGAAAAGAGAAATTACTTCCTATTTTCTAATCGCTAATTGTAAATAGGCGAAAGTAAATTATTCCATTCAAATTAAACTAATTTACGTATTTCCTGGTATGCATCGTTTCGATTTCACTCTTAATTGTTAATAAAACTTTCCAAACCATAAACTTTGAGTCTCAAGTGCAAGAACTTAAATATTATTTCGGGATCAAAAATTCCAACCAGTCAGCATTGCAGAACGGAAACCTATGAATGATTCGGACAATCCATTACATTGAGAATCTCATGACTAATAATAAGATTCTGTGATTGCGAAGTTTTATTAAATGTGTAATTTGCAGTCCAGTAATAACAAATTACACATTCCTTTTTGCTCCCGAA